>OU343033.1:600000-821349 GCA_910593735.2 Ectemnius lituratus
AACCCGAGAGATATTCGATTCGTTGAGTAAACGAATAAGCGGGAATTTAATTAAAGCATTATCGAAATTTCTGGAATATCATCAGATATTCAACATAGCTAAAACGCCATTGATATGCATGCCCGTTAATGCAAGAGGCGCAGGCTGAAATTCAGGTCATTGGAATTTGTATTCTCCTCTTATGCCAGGCATAACCCGGTGGGCTTTTAATCTGACATTTAAGAGATTGGGAGTTTTGCAAAAGTTGTGCTAGAATAGAGGCTTCAACCTCGTACGAGATACTCCCTAGACGCATCAATAATCGCTTACGCAAGTTACTGTTCCGAGGGAAATGTCCCACTTCGTTTCCCCTTTTTCTTCTTCATTGGTGTACGGCTGGTTACATAACTTGCAACTATGAGACACACATGTGTCCCAATAAGGGGAGGAATAATGACAAACTGGATGGCAAGCAAACCGATAAATTACGGGGGAAGTGCGAGTGTGTCTGGTATCATTGAATTGGAAGGTATCGCATTACTGGTCACGCCGCACTTTTACCACTTTCCATTTCCAGCCGTTTTCCATCGCAATGCTTTCACGTAAATCCGACGACGGGCAGCCTGAAAAGGACGACTACTTTGTTTTTTAGGTCGGACAGGATAGGCGTAATGAGACATCTCAAGCTCAGGAGTTCGAGGTATTGATCTTATTTGTTCGCTCGGATTTCCTTATCTCCGTCACGTAGATTCAGTTCCTAGTAAGATAATTGCGAAACTGAACAAAATATGTAGGATGATGGTGATTACGACGACGAGAATGGCGGAATGGGTGGTTCCATCCAGTCCTTACTGGAGCTCCTGCCGCTTGTGGCTCCCATTATCGAGGATCTTAGTGACGTAAGATTATTCCAAAACTTTCTCCGAGATTTTGCATGCTATGCATAATAAATGTCAATCCATTCTCTCTCTATCTTTCTTTTTTTCACTGGCTCGCGAGAGCGAATGCCCTCACTGTTTCCTCATTGGTGTGGACCACTCGAAATCTCGAAATAATCGTACTTCATTTTAGCCGGAGTCCGACACGGACTTGGTCGAACTCCTCCAAGCTGCTATTCCTATATTGGAGGGACTATCGGAGGTGACTGTCTTATATAAATATTCATGTTACAAAAATACATGAAAATATTTCTCTGGTTGAAGATGACATAATAATATCATTTCATAGGGTGACGGGGATGGTCCTCCGCCAGATTTCCCCGCTATCTTCTTACCTATTCTACTTAACATCATCAGAGTGAGTCTGCAATCTTCCTTCTAGGGTAACGAAAACTTAAGATAAATTCTTGGAAAGGGTGGTCACTATAAGGGTGAAATAAAAAAAGGTAAGGAGTATTCTTTCAGGGAAGGGATGGCGAGGGCAGCGATGTCAATGCTATCCTAGGTCCTCTCATTAAACTTTTGGCTCCCTTCATAGGACCCATTGTTGGTCCACTAATAGGACCACTCAGTCAGCAGAGTAGCAATGTGAGAATGCTTTTCCAATTTAATTACTCATAATGATTAGGGAATAGGTAGTGAGAAATTGGATGATTCCAGCCTTCTGAAGATGGTGGTGGATCGAATTTTGGTACTTTGGTGCAGGCAATCGTTGGTCCCCTCAGCATGGTATTAGAACATTTCTTGTCTTATGAAAATTCTCATAAAAAAAAGAAACGTAGCAGTACATAATCGACGTTTCTTCCAGCCCACTGGTCCAGGAAAAATGTCACCCTTCTCGAACCTAATCGCTGGCGTTATCTCTTCGCTTAGCAAAGTATGCATTACTTCTATCATTCAAACTCGAATAGGTTCTCTGAAACATACGTGAAAACTATGCTCGAGCAACGTTTTGGCATCATGGGCTCTCCGTTAATTCGATAAGTCCGGACTCAGATTACTTGATGTTTTCTTTCAATTTGGGTAAAAAAACTTCGTACTTGCAGGAACTCGTGGATGGAAAAAGTGGTCTCGATCTAAAGAGTGTTGTAAGTGCAATTGTTTCCGGCACGATTTGGGGAACCAGCGCGGCCCTTAGCGGTCCTAAAGATACTGCTTATGCCCCAACGAGTTATGGAAATGATGGGGGTTACGGATACGTAAGTCACCAAATACTTGTTTCATTAAAAAGCTAGCTTTGGTTTGGTGGTACAGGTACTGGAGTTACCATTACCATTGGTGCGCAGGGTGTTCCAGCCAACAGTGTCAATCCTTTTGCGTTGATCGGATCGTCCATCAAGGATATCCTTACATCCGTATTGAAGGTGTCTTCTACGCTGATCCAAGCTCTGAGCTCAATATTAGGAGCCTCGTCTCAAAACTCGCAGAAACCGTATGGCTCACCACCGAATTATGGTCCACCACCTTCCTCCCAAGCACAGCAGAATTACCCTACAACTACGAGGGCACCTCAGCCGCAAAGAAGCCCACAGAAAAATCGAGCATCTCGAAAGCAAATGGCAGGGTAACTTCTTCTTTACTGGGTAGATGTTTTTTGTCAACATAACATTAACTCTAATGACGTTGATGTGTCGTTTGCAACGAGTTAGCATGTGGAGATTGAACGTCGGGGTAGAAAAGTGAAAGCTAGTTTTGACAGAAACTTCCGTGTTAGTATATGATTCGGTCCTTAGCGTATGAGACTAATCAGTCCTCAATTAAGCTTATAATTATCGATAAATACGTTACGTTCTTCGGTCCTTCACAGGTCTCGTTACGAGAGTGGAATAACTAAATTATTCACGGATTTTAATCGATCGGAAGTCCGTTGCTTTTTTCTTGCAACTTATGTTACTTGATGCGGTGAAAGTCAATCTACCGCGAGTGTCGAGTACGTCATCGCTGTCAATAGTTACAGTTGAACTTTTTTCTCATTGATACATTTCACGCTGAGATTGTAAAGGACCTATGAACTGGCCCACTTAACTGACAATATCAATCCAGTTTCCAAATGGTTTGACGTAGCAAAACGAAGGTTAAAAGTAGTAGTAAAAACACATGCAAGAAATAAGTATAACATCAGGGAAAAAGGAGTCTTACTCGAGTGGACTTGTCACAGATAATTCAATTATTTCGAGCAGCCTGAGAAGAAGTACGAAGCGTTTGCCTATGTTTACACAAGTGCCGTTGCGGATTTTTATCGAAGCTGCAAGGGTTGTGAGATCGTTTACGCGTTAGTTTCGCACGAAGGCGGTAAGTCTGGCGTAAAATAGATGTGAAACGGTAACACTCGCACCCCACAGACATAGTTAAGCGCGTACATCAGCGTGATGATTTATTGTTGTTAACAATAAGCAGGCAGGCAGGCAGGCATGCTGGCTGACTGCCAGTAGCAGCATATGTGAATATAGAGGTAATTATCAGCAGGAGTTGCGTGATTCTTGCAGTTACTATCACAGGGGTACACTCGATGCAATGTAATGCGTTGCCCGATGTGGTCGGCTCGATTCCCGTCGTAATTCCAACCGACATAATCTTACGCATCTAAAATTGTTTTCCGCAGTTGCTAGCGATTCCTATTTGTTCTTCAAAAGAAAGGAAAGTCGATTAAGTAATAGCCGTCCATTACACGATACCTATCATCTAATAAAACCCTGCGTAATCCATCTGTAGTCATTAATCATTCTCCTCGGCTTATGCTGCTGACCCTTTTATGAATAACGACACTTAAATCAATAAGACGAAAGAGATTCATTTTCCTAATCTCTTCCGTAATCTAGAATTCCTACATCCATTCTCGCGGACTTAACTTTCATCGGAAACTCCTGTCTGCACCGCTATTAAGACGAGTGCGAATGGGAATTTATTTATTCGCATCGTTCGTCCGGCGAATAAATAAAGCGCGCGAGAGTTCTCGCCATTATCGTACTGCAGCAGGAAGTGAAAAGTTTCCCGGCGCCTCGAGTGTCTATCCGAAGCACACATGGTACGCTTGGAACTCACCATTCTTACGTACTGCGTAAGCGGAGCTCGCAGTTAATTGAACCTCCCATTGGACGTTGTTAAAATGCCCCGCAAGAAAATACTCGGTCGAGATTAACCACGTGGAGATCTTATGCGAGAATGAAGACATTAGGCTTACGTAAGACTAATTAAAGGAACAACGGGTGCTGGGCTTGCTATTAATTAGCGCGTATCTCGGCAATTTTAGAAAATGGTAAATGCAAAGGCGCGATGATGATTAGATGTGAAACTGAGTACGTATTTCACGGAAAACGTTCGTTGAAGGCCTATTATACTATAGTTGCCGGACTGCACTAATGCGTATTCGAGCAAACATTGTAGATTCTTGCCAAAGCATATAAAGTATTTATTTTCATTTAATAAAATAAATGTTCTATTCTTCTGAAAGATTTGTATGGTCGGATGGAAATGTCGTGAGTCAGTTGGAAAGTGTTAAAGTCAAGGAATAATAAAGTGTAGCGACGGGTGAAAGCAGACTTCACCATTTGACCTATGAATTCACGGCGACTTATCCGGAAGATGTGATTCTTCGGCTGGTTCCTGTACCACCTACACTTAGCCACCTACGGGGAACTTGAGCATCGTCCTCTGGCAGTGGTATGCACTACACTTGGCCAGAACAGTTATCGAACCGTGAAAGTCACGGTGGTGCCGACGAGTGCCGGTAGCACCGGTAATCTACGATTAGTTACTGCATGATCGAGGATCTAGGAAAACGAGCGTAGCCAATGCATTTCCTCATTAGTAGTTGTCATTGTTTAGCCTGTTTGTGCATATGCATAAACTAGGATAGTTTACGAGCTCATCTGGACACGTAACTCTCTTAAGCGACGAGTCAATAACTGGCAAAGCAAAATGATGCAAAAGTCGACCAGAACTTGTTTAGCCCTAATGGGTGATAATTTTTCACAGTCTATTTCGTAAGCTCGATTAATTATGACTGTGTCGAACTATGAAGATCGAAGAAGGATAGTGATAGGTGACTGGACAAAACCGAAGGCCATCACTTTCCATTCTGAAAGAAAGCGAAATCTTTATCGTACCTCCTCAATGACTTGCCATTCTCGAGATGCTTTAACAAAACGTCTATCACACTGACTTTACGTGTCATTCTGGTACTGCAACAAATCAACCTCCTTTTATTACAGTTTGTCTGAGTACTGGTGCAGTTTTGCACTGTCGAAAACACTCGTAAAAGATGTAACCAACTTTCTGATCGTAAACCCTCTTGACTTCTGCCTCCTCCTCGCGTGTCACTCTACTGGATCGTTAACTGCCTGGCTTCGCTCGGGACTACTTGATCATCGTTAAAATTCGATAGTGTAATCATGTCAATTGCATCAGAGTATGCATAGCGATGATAGTTTACTATTGAATGACATCCTATAAGGTGTTTCGCCATTCAAGCCAACTGACATATGTCGACGTTTTTGTGTCATGGGTCATGTGCTTGAGAAAAACAAAATTTTTTCTCCATGTTAACCGAGAATGTTTGTTCTACAAACACTTGCAATACTGGTTTTTTGAATTACAAACGGTCTGTTCGGACAAAACCAAGATGACAGTTTATAATTACGAAGAGTTTCAATGGAACATCTCGTAATCTAGATAATTTTGTAATAACACAAAGTAAGGGCAGGTAACGGATGAAACATGGTCAGGAAAAATGATCTGGTCATGGGGATCGTAACTGTCATCTTTTTATTTGAAATATCGTGCGTCGGGCGACGCATATATCTTACACAATCATTGGTCTCTACTAGATCGCCCTGTCCTAGTATCAGTCAGGCATCGTGTGCTTCCAAGCAAAAACTTTATCGTTTCGAGAACATCGTGTACGATTACTGATGATGAGCTAAACTAGTTCATAGGATAATGGGAAAATGTTGGTCTGCAGACTGCAGTCAATCGAAATAAGATTCCAAACGTTTTAGATTCGCCTATCGTTGGTTATCTTTTTTTCATGACATTCTACGTTCTACGTTCTATGTTCTACATTCTACATTCTACCTTCTACGTTCGAACGTTTTACCAGACTAGTTTCGAGCTCAGAGTTCACTGAAATCGCCAATATGAAATCGTCGACCGGGATAATTAAAATCTGCGTAATGCTGTTAGCACGGATAACAAGCGAGAGCGCTTGTCTAATTTTACAACAAGGTTACAACACGCACAGGGAGAAAAAAAGGAGAGCGGAGGCAAAAAGTGCGCGCGTTACGTGAGTATTATAACAGCAGTGCAAGCAGTCGGCGAGCTGCAGATATTATGGATTATTATTAGAGAAGATCGCCGGCGCATTCACGCAACCCTCGAATTTTTCAACGACACGCAAGAAACCGCTAATTATTGCGATAATCACAGTGAAAGTGCTACATTTCACTATTACCAGCGCTGCAACAGAGTTTGACCGCCTCCCAACGCTTCCCCGGAATGGAACTTGGAGTAACACCAATACTTATTAATGTTCCTGCCTTCAATGTAGGAAAGCGCATGCAAGAAAATCGTTCCTGGGTCAATGATCGCTCTGCATAGTTTTGCAAACGTTACATTGGCGTCTCAAGTTCTCGTTCGTTTTGCCTTTCCGGCTTCTTACATGATGCAATGAGTACAAAACAGCTTGGTCCAGCAAAGCCTCCTTGCTTATTTTGCCCCGTTTCTGTTTCTTTCGTGCAACTTAGTCCTTCTTCTTACCTTATAGCTATCGCTATGGAAAAACCATAGAAAACGTCTTTGATTCACAGGTGGGAGAATTATAGCTACTATACTTGTAGTCAGGGACCGGTTTTATATGTTGATAAAATATTAAAAGTGTATGTCGGTCGTTTAGTTATGCGCAAAGAAGAGGTCGTAAGAAAAAGAAATGGTCCTGAATACCGTGTTCGTGCGAATTCTCTTCACACGACGACACGTTACGTGAATTAACGCGCTGCCTGACCTTTGATCTCTTTGACCTCTAGAGACCACTTTCTAGCTGGATTTCACATCTCCACTTAGTTGAGAATGTCTCATTTAACTACCAGAATTTGCGACTTCATGTCCTGCCTAATTGCCGCGGAGGACACCCGGCCATTTCAACGCTACTGTTTCGTGCGCTTTATACACCAGCCACTCGGAATTTCCTTGCAATTAACTCTCCAAGGATTCACCCATAAATGATATAATATTATACATCAACGAGTGTTTTGACTCGCAATACCAGGAATTCAGAAACTACAGATATGCGATGGTCGGTCAAAAATTTTAGCACATCCGAACTGGAAAGAAATTATGTTACGAAAGATTAATCTGAACAGGTGCATCATAGCGATGAGGAAGCGCATATTCCGCGGCACTATTAATTATAATCTCGACTTCTAAGATTGTCTCATTCGGGATGTAATTATTAGATTGCCTTTCGCCATTGTCACGTGAAATTGAGTCGCACTCCAAAGCTGAATAACAAATAGTCAGGTGGTCTGCTGTCCTGTCAATTTTCATAAATCAGGTATACATGTCAATCAACTGTGTCATGCATCACGCAATTTCTTATCCTCATGGACTTAAGATTGATATCGACAATCGGGACTTAATTATCATTATCCATTGACCCAATTATCTATAATACATTTTTACTTTTTCTATTTCTTTTTTTATGTTTCTGTATCATGGAACGTCGTTTCTAACGAGTGGTGTTTCCTATCGCCCGAGGCTGATTGCGAAATTCGAATGTCCAGCAAGTGATTATTATCCGACAGTAATTCCCTCGATTTCATGCAGATTAATCCGGTTCTTGATATTCGTACTGTCGACTTTGCAACATATTAGAATGCCCCATACTACTATTTCTAACTAGAAGGATCCTGCGTAGAAATATCACTTGTAGTCAACTGGTTCCTAATAGTTTGGCAAAAAACCTGCTTTCTTCACCGTGCTGAAAAAATTATTGACCTTAATGAAAGAACTGACCCTTGTCTCTGTTATTTTCTTTGGTTGCCACTTGGGCCAGTCAAACAGGATATTCATGGGTCATATGCCATGAAAAATTATATGTAAGTAATAGTACACTTTTTATCAATGGAAATCAATTGAAATCGAGAGGACTAATAAGAAGATTATTACGACATAAGAATATCAGCAGTTTAGCTACGGTTGTAATGCCACTTGGTAGTAGAAACGTCAGTGTTACGTGCAAGGAGGAAAGTCATGAAATATGAGCTTACAAATTTCTCTCTGCCGGTTTTCCTTGTGGCTCGCATTCGCGTAATCGTTTTAATATAGTGGAAACGGCCTCTATGGAAAACGGAAGCAATATGTGAGGTCGCAGTAGGCGGTGCTGTAACGTAGGAAGTTTCGTACGGATGAGTCCCACGGAGAAAGTAAAGACGATATATTTATTCGGGTTACACGGTCTCAGTGGTTGGGCGGGTATACAGACGGATACTCTGCGATGAATATAGCGGCTATAGCGATGCGTTCGCCAGGAGTGAAGGAGTCTAGTGACACGTACATCGCTTACGTAAAGGCATTCACTTGGAAAGAGCCGATAGTCACGATCCACCGAGGTGCAACTCGGGTTAAAGATGGCATTCCCGATACATTATTAGAGAATCGTTCTCGAGAAGATCGACCGTTAAGCTAGTATTGCTACCTAACACTTTGATGACCTCTATTTGCTCGGCTGAGTAGAGGTTTATGATCATGTATTATACCTTAGTAGAAGATACTGCATTATTAGCCTTTTTATTACAAGGTAAAAGAGGGGTGGAGCAATAATTGATTATGATTCGGAGATTGATGCCTCTTCGTCTGTACAGTACGTGATTATATACTAGCAAAAAGAGTAGTGCTAAGGAGTGAGAGAACGAAAGCGATAACTGTCCTTAGGATTGCAAGGCACGTCTGTCATCGCGTGAAAGAGGCCCCGGGCGATGATGTCTTAGTCTGTGAATTGTCGTGGTCAAGCGAGGCCGGCATTACGCCAGGTAAATTTCGCCGGACTTGTCCGCCTTGCTAGAGCGCGGTCAGAGAGTTTGAGCGTCCATTTGATGTGCGACCAATTTCCCCAGTCGACTTTCCTCGTGGCGGCGACGGCGGCGGTGGCGGCGGCGGCGGCGGCGGCGGCGTCGGCAGTGCCGGCAGACACTCCTCTTCGGCCTGATACCATACCACAGCCATCACCACGAGCCACGAGAGTGTGTTTCGTGTGGAAGTGCGGGAAGCTCGCGCGCCGGCCTCTCTTTTCACGGCTGGTTGAGCCCATCGGGCACACGGAGATCTCCCTTCGTACATTTCGATCTTGATCTTCCAATTTTCTCTTGGGAGAGCGCCGCTCCAGTTTGAGCGGGAACGTGAACTGTATCTGGTGAAGCTGGTGCGAGCAGAGAACTGTCTCCATTCCTCCCAACTGTGATCGAAGGGTGATTGTTCAGTGCGAGTGGGATTCCACTAATCACGGAAGGGGAAGTGCGTCCGCCGGGGCAAAAGGAGCTTGAAGGAAGTCTTGGCCTTTCCATACCACACGTGGATTGACACAAATGTAAGTTAATCTCATGTTAACTCGTCCAATAATTGTGGTCTATCGGATCTCTATCCGCTCTCTATTATCCGAAGATCAATTGCCCACCCCCGTAACAGTGTACGACACTTGCTACTCAACCATTTCCGCATCCTGTTCGACCACTTAATGATTACGCGAGATCCTGATGCCCGCATCGTAATATTCGAGATACGAAATATAGGAGAATTTAGTCCTCGCATACCAGCAGACACTCTCGATCTCTTATCTCTTGGCAGTACCAGTTTATGTCTTCGCTCGAGTAGTTTGCACCGTGGTATAAGAAGGAATCTCGAGTTCACACGCGCGCCAAGTCAATCCTGCTTATTTCCTGTTTCCTAAATCCGATGCAAATACATGCACGCATATTGGCAATCGGCGGAGTGACAGGTGCAGGTTTTATGCATACATTTTCGAAGATCGGTTGTCGATTCAATCGTGCTATGTCTACGAGGTATATCCGGTTGACGAGACCACTTTCTTTTTGACGTCGCGTCATTGAGTATTTTATTACGTAAGATGGGCCAGCTTCCTGGACCAGGAATATTCGAGTTGGTCAGTGAGTCAGCTGGCGCTCGAGATCACAGATGAGAGAATGTGTGTAGAGCTACTATCGTTTCAGGATTCCACGGTTCCGCAAAAGCCGGACTTCGGGTGGTCCCGGTAGTCAATTAGCAATCAGCTTTCGTTTTTACGATTGATATGCGCGGAGACGCTTTATGTAAGGTGCATGTCCACATATCTTCCGGGTTCGGATCGTCGGATTTCGCTCGTACGCACGTTCCTGTCTCCGGCTTCCCGTAAAGACTCTCCCGCCTGTCGCTTGAAAGTTCTTTCTCGAAAGGCCGGCATCGAAATGCGCGTACGTCAGCGCACAAGCGCGCACATGGCTGCCGTGTGCGTTTACGCACTTGATCGCAGTGTGGCACCACTTCACAACTAGCGCTGCTATATAGTCACTCCGCATTCGAACGCATTTCAAATACAGAACTATTCATACTTCTTCAGTCGTTTTTTCCTTCAAAAGTAATCCTATGCTTTTCAATGGAAAAAACGTCATGCTTGCAAATGAATATTTAATAAGGAATGGCATTTCCTCAAGTTCTTTGGAAAAACCGGACGATTGCCAAAAACATGTCTTACCTACGAGTCGTTTGTTCCTTGATACGTGATGCGTGTGAATGATTACTCCCGGGTTAATCCACGAGCATTACAAGCGAAGGAACAACATGTTGCATAACGACATTTCGAGTGCTCTTCCGAACTGGATCCTTTACCGTCCATTCTCTTCTTGGCAGCACCTCGATGATCCTGGAAGACTTTTACCTCGCTGAGACCAGCTCGCAGCAGTCACATATCCCTCATTCGGACACGTATGATTTTTACCGCGGCCACTTTTTCGCAACTCCTTCCTAAAGATCGAACGACCAGTTGGTTGGCACGTGCCGCATGCAAATGCGAGCTTCAGTGTTATTGGCAGCCAATGGGGCTTCCTCTTGAGCAATATACGGGAACAGATTTCGAATAAAAATAGCCCCCTCTAAATTAAATTGCGACGTGTATTTTTTATTTATCTCGTTTTATATTTAACTGCAGAGTCAATACGCCAAATGACTATTAAACGTTAAATTTATACGTATACGACTAAGGTAGGAGACCAGCGCTCATCCGTTCCTTTGAAATTCCGCTATTCCTTTTTTGGCGATTGTTTTTCTGCCTTTCTTAAAATTTCAAAACGTACTCTTCCACGAAATATATTTATATATGAAATATGTAAATCGTGATACCGATGGTGACAGAACGTGGAACCGCAAAAGGGTTAATTGATTACTTGAATTCCCAATCCCAATATAGTTGGTAACTGGCTATTTTTTATAGTGCGCGAAGGGAGAAGACCGGATGTTAGCGCCAACTACTTAATTAAACCTTTTAAATCTTAGTGGAAATGTTTGGGGATTCCGATAGCGATCTTTAGTTCTGTCACGTTCCAATTACGCACGCGCATAATATTCCAGCGGGCAAAATGACAAAGATGAATAGACCAATTTGGTGAAACTACATGGCCGGCGCTTTGCGGGTTGCGTAACCGGTGTTACGGTCCTTCGGCATCATACGAGATAACACTCTAACGTCTAACTCGCTCCTGTCCCGCCGAGAAAGCGGCCTTTGACTGCAATTCGCGAAACGTTAGGTCGCCGCACCGGCTGCAGCATAATGGCATCCTAATACCAACTTTCATTGGCAACAGATCTTTATCTTTCGAACGCCAACAGTTAGCTCACCTCGTTTCGATCAGAGCTAACTCTGAGATAATGCATAATTGTACAGCGCTTATTTTGCGCTTCTTCCATTTACTACTTCGAGTTCTTTCAACTTAATTTCTACTTCTTAAGTCCTAGCATAGCTTGCACAATAAGTAGGTTACCCATCATATAATTAACACTTGACCAGCCAGGAGTATAATAACATTACAGTGGAACATTGAGTGTTCCACTTGGAATAGTCGGTGGAAAAGAAGGTGTGAAGTTGCTTGGTGTTAGCTGGAAGAATGAGTGTGGTTTGCGACATATCAGTTGATTAAGGAAAGGATTTGCTAGGATGTCCAATGAGCGGGTAGACTTGTCGACTTACCCCAGTAATGAGGAGCGTGGATCGTGGAGCATGTAGTGTGTTGAGCGAGGAGGTAGGAGGCGGGTGTCGGCTGGAGGCTCGATGGGCAGGCCAAGGGGGAGAGCGGGTGCCGAGATTGGGGACGGTGGCTGGTGAGGGGGCCCGCATGGGATTCGCGAAGGAAATCGGCAGTGCCCCACCTGGCGCGGGCGGGGATGGGGGAGAGCCCCCTTTTGATTCTCGAAGCTCGATCCTCGATTCTCTCTCTCGACAAGGGGCACACATGCTCGCTCGCCCGGCTCTGGTGCGCCGTTGCTCCCCTTCGGTTCCTGCTAAGCTAAGACATCGGCATCTCCTTCACCGTGCTCCTCAAACGAGCCGCGCGCTCCGTCAGGTACACATCTCCTCACGCACTCGCACGCACCGCACCACCTTGCCGGCACCCGTAAGTCTTGCCAAGTTTAACTTATCAGTCAAGTTCTCGCAATTCCATTCCATGCTTGTCTATTCCTCATTCCTTGCTACTGCTTCTCACACAATTCTCGCCGTGTCTGACCAATGATGTACATGTTCCACTGGGAACATTCTTCGATTCACTGGTATTCTACTGCTTTTTCTCATTACCTTCCATTTGAAATGTCAAGTTCTTCGGTTCCTCCTGTCATCTTGCTTGGCAATTGATCCAACAATGAGAATAGTTTGTTAAATACGGTCTCCATTAGAAGTCGAGGTGTTTGTTATGGGCTGAGATTTGACAGCTGTTTCTGTACGCCCTTTTGCTACCGTGACTCTGTTGACAGTAGTAGTAGTGCGTGAGGGGGTCTTGACTATTTGCATGCCCAGTTACACCAGTTCTCCATGCCGCAGCTTGAATTAAATCTGGTCTCGAGTTTGCGTAATCTCTTGGCGAAATCCTCGGCTTCCATGCTCAGAGCGCTCTCTCTCTATTAACGTGCAATTGTTGGAATTGCACGTGGCCGGTTTGGTGAACGATTATTTTAGCCCCGGGTCATCCTTTCACCTCATATTTCCGATTGGCTTTAGAGTGCTGCTTTATAGTTTTGACTGGAAGGAAGCAGTCCATTGGTAGCCATTGATTCTTTTCGCAGAGCCGATTGAGTCATAGGAAAAGAGTGGAAAAATAACAACAAAATGAAGATCACCCTGATACTTTGCGGCGTTCTGGTCCTCGTGGCACTCGCCAGGTCTAATCCGATCGAGAAAAGGGAAGCAGATGATGAACTTAGTCCGCTCAATGAAGTAAGTAGTTTTTTATTGTTCATTAGAAATATCAGAATGGTCAAGTACTGAATGAGATGGCTTTGTTAATCAATGGGCACGTACCATTAGAGTACGTTTCACATCGAAGACTATTATTCTTTATATTTTACCTTGAAATCATTTCGAAAGCGAGTCATACCAGTACAAATCATATGTCAACACTTAGTTTGTGGTCGCAATGCAATTTGCCGGATAATGAAGTCGTTTAGATGCAGTAGTACTTTTGAAGCTAATTCCGGTCTCGCACGAGCTTTGTCAATGCAGTCTAGTGAAGATTAACGAAACCCCACCTAACAATAAACATCATCGACACTTCCAGCCAATATTTTATCTCGGGAAAGTCATCGATCTCTGATCTCTCTCATAAAAGCCCTCTCAGGAAATTGCAGAGGAGAAAGTACGCGCTTAAAAATTTAACTATTTAAACTTGTCGTACGACAAATAAACGTACTTCAGGTTCGCAAACATCGAGACACTCTCGGACTCTCGTGACGTAGAGATCTTTTAAATGTGGCGAGACTTGGCAGACTTCCTCGAGCGCAAACTTAGAGTTAGTATTGGATAAGTGGAAGATGCTGCGAAGGAGGATGCAGAGAAGGTGGCGGAGCAAACGGAACCGGGAGAACATCACGAAGCCGAGGAACGAGTCGAGAGTGAAAGTAGTCGACTGGCATTACGAACTGAGCCACGTAAAGCCAGATGCACAGGCGTGTATAACTAAGTTTCAGGACGTGCACAGGACGTGCTCATCTATTCTGTTCAGGATTCTGTAGCCACTTATTTCGATCGTAGGCTGCCTTTTTCTCCTTTCCATAGCTGTTGAAATAATTGCGTTATGAGCATCTCTGTAGACTTGCATGAAGTCACTCGAGATTTCTGGTCAAGGAAAGCAAAGACAAGGATTTACGTTGGAAAGCTTCGATAGGTATGCTGCAAAACCGGCAGAAAAAGGTGCACCGCGTAATAAATTTCCATCACTAATCTTTAAGAGATCTGTCTAACCTACGACAAAGTTATGCGCAAAGTGAGCAATGAGAGCCAGTTTTCAACGTAGAAAATAAGGTTGTCGGATTTCGTAACGCGTTATTAAAATCTTTAGCGAGCACTCTTATCGCGCTGATCATACCTTGATTTTCCTTTGTAGAGTGTTCTTGCATAAAGAATGCACTGCTAGACACTATGGCGAAAGTCAAATGCTAATGCAAAGCAATTAGCGTGCAAGGTGACGGGAATTTTATGGAGAGATACAGGATGTTCATGAGAATTATTGTAACAGGTGTACATTGTCGAAACCGAGGGTGATCCGGCGCTCGAGGATGACAGGAGCGATAGAGACAAAAGGAAGATCGGCGTTATCAAGCTTGGTGTAACCAATGGGATCATTAACTTCGTCTTCGGCGTAAGATAACAATGTTTTTTTAACAATTCCCTTCTCTAACAAAATCAGAGTTTAAGCTGACGGTGAATACTCCCTTACAGAAACTGGATTCCTTCCTTGACTCGAAAACCAAAGCCCTTGCGGCATTGGATGAGGCGAACAAAGTGAAAAACGCAGCTTTTGGCATTGATGCCAGCCAGTCGGCTACTACCCAGTTTATCAGTAACTTGGTGTCGTCAAAGATCCAGGCAGCCACTGGTAGCATTGGTCCAGTAGTGAACAGTGCGACTACCTTCCTTCAGGGCGCCACGTCCGGTTTAACTGGGGCTTTCGTGTCGAAACTTGCTCCTCTTAGTTCTCTTTCCGGTGGACTTGCCGGTGGACTTAATGCTGGTGCTGGAGCATCCGCAGGTGGAGGTATGAGGATCATTCGGGGATGAGTTAACTTCCAAATATAATATCACAAGTTACTGAAAATATCGGCAATTCCAGGTGGATCCGTAGGTGGCGGAGTCTCCGCAGGAACGACCGGAAGCGGGGCTGGAATTCTTGGCTCACTACTTGCTAGCAAAGTAGGAAGTTTGTCGTCATTGAGCCAGGGTAGTGGTACCGGTGGTTCGACTGGTGCCGGTGGCAGTGCCGCTGCGCCAAGTGGGGGTGCCGGGATCAATCTTGGAGCATTCGCCAACCTAGGCGGAGGGGTAGGGTCATATTGAGTCTTCATTCCTCTCCGTTCACGGCACTCTGTCTTTTTCAATGCCTCGACGATACGACTTTGAGCTTGATAAATCACCTCTGACTTTAACTCGATACAACTTGATCATCTTTTCTCAATGGGATAGTTGGCTTCCTTTCATAACTTGTATCATTGGACATTGGGCGATTACCACTTAACATCAACTTTATTTCACACCGTTTTCTCTAATAAAACATTTAACACGGAGGCTTATCTGACACTTAATTATTCGCACGCCGTTCTTACTGTTCTTCTCGCATACTCTAAATGCGACGGATTAACTTTTTGCCTTATCAAGTATTTCCTTGACTTTGTTCACTGAGCATAACGTGGTAGATCGAGCACTAATACTGAACATATTGCGTAATGCCACATTTTAAATGCTGCCGGAAAGTGGAGCCGTAGTAATTGGGAATCGGCAGACGTGGCCGGACTTGCCTTTCACGCCTTTCACGATATCACTTCTGGCACGCCTTTCCACTCGCCTTGAATTGTAAAAACGTACATTACATACTTGCTTCCCGATCATTATGACAAAGTGAATTGAAAAGTGGATCGCAACATGGTTATTCTGGTGGTGGTTCGATGGGGATTGCAATTTACTTACACTGACTTTGGCTATCGCACTGACGCTGTCTTGCAAGACACTCTGACCAAGTCTTGGAAGACGGGCCTAGATCAACTAGGTACCTGAGTACTGGCATTAAAACTGCTGTTATACGTAAACAGTACGATTACCAGCCTCCGCAATCGTCGTACTAAAGGGCTTAGAAAGCGGGTGAATAACTGGCCAAGTTGGTGGTGTGCACATTGGACGTTGGACAGCCTGCGAGTCCGTCGAGCAAGAAAGAATCGAGTTCGACGGGAAGAACCTCAGCAAAAGCGAGTGTCAGAGGAAGAGAGAGCCGTGCTTGTGATATGCTCGAAGCACCAAGGCGATGGAGAGACTGTACGATATGTGGATTTTTCTTTTTAGAAAATCGGCCGATAATGCAGCCCCTACAAGCCCTTACCCGAGATTAATCTCACGTTAGAATGAAAGATGAAAGAAAGAGAGAGAGAGAGAGGAGAACGATACGCAAGAAATAGAAAACCCAACCCCGCCGTTACTTCCGGGCAAAGCGATGCCATTATAGAATCTCTTGCTTGTGAGAGCCAGCGAGATGTTACTGTTTCCCCCACTTCGTATCTATCCTATTTGTGAAAGCTCTGTAAATAACGTTGTCTGGAGAAAGAGAGTACTTATTGTTCCGGGCGAGATCTCTCCCCGCCTATGTTCGCGCGAATCGTAGTTGTGTATAAATGATGTAAATAGCGCAATCCAATATCGCTGGAGCAAACGTCGAATCACTAATACGCATATATATTACTTATTAAAGTTAATGGAGCGAAGATGATACATGCTGATCATTGTGTCAAAATAAACTCATGATCGTTATTTTTCTGTACGACTTCGAGATCATAGAATTGGAGACCCTCGCCCTATCCCTTCTCCTCCTAAATATCTTTCAAACTGAATACAATCTTTTCTGAAAGTATAAATAAAAATGAGTAGTCTACAAATTTTTCATATGGTACTTATTGCTTTTAATATTTTATTTAGACATCCCTTTTAACGCAAGTACTTCTCGCTCTTTCTTTTTAAAAGGATAGCACTACATTAATCGTAACGATTTACGGCAAAGACAACAGGCGTGTACAGTACACATAAGGCTAAATAGATAACGCAAACGCAAGCATTTCTTATGAGCCCGGAAGTGCGTGGCGGGGATACGTGAAAGAACGTGAAAGGGAATCGATCATGAGGTTTTCTGTGTGCGTAGGAAACTATCAGCACCACGACCGAGGATATACCGGAGTTTGACAGGACGAGAGTGTCCTTGGATGTTCCCCCAGCGGCCTTTGGGTCTGGTTTCACCTTGGTTACGAATGTCAGCAAGATCCTCAGTAGCGTGATCCTCGTAAGTTGACAAATTCACAACGAAAGCGAACTTCTTTTTGGAAAGACCACTCCCTCCACGATTCAAGCGGCAAAGTTCTTGTGGTGGATAATTTGAACTTCTATTTTTGAAATGCGTAATAGATCGAGAAGGAAAGAGGGAAGTCAATCTCCCTTCACTTGCTTTGCGCAATTCAGATCACAGTGTTGACTTTGCTCACCTATAGACAGCGCCAATTACATTATACTAAGTAGATATTATTAGAACAAGGCTGCACATGCTCGCCTTAGTTTAAAGTGAAATAAAGATTATGCAGAATTCTGTGGCAATATCTCCTGCGTAAATATGCAACAAGGCGCTAGAAATGATTGCCGATCAAGCAAGATTTATCTTTTTGCACCTTTCAGAATTCAGCCCGCAGAACACAGACATTCCTAGAACTATTCAAGCCTTTCTTCCGTGGGATCTTCGCCATAAAGGGCTTACCCTCGGATAATCCACAATAGGACAATGCACCACCAAGTTGCAACAGAATTGCTCAATAACCACAAGTACTTCAGGGAATATACTTCGAGGGCTGCCAACGATAGATTTCTAATCATCAAGCCACTTTGAAGCGACAAGTAGTGATAAGTGTTGGGTTTGCCGAATTCCATCCTGAAGAATTTTTTTTAGAAAATTTCCCCTTCCTATATGTATTTTCTAGATGAATGATTCGACAATCCTAGTGCATGTGTACTAGTGTATACTACTCTAGTTAGCACTACTTGCGTTAAACATTCTATCAGGGAGAACGGTCACTTCCGAAGGGAAACCCGTTTATATTAAGAGGCTCGTGGAGTTCTATGGATTGTTTAGTATTACGAATAATTTACGTTAGATCAAGTAAAGATAGTTCCATAGTGATACCACCTTCGAGTAAGTGACAATCGAACTACTTTCAGTGTTGTACATTGTTTTCTCGTTCGTTGCCATAAAATGGACCCATTCACGAGAATAAAGGCTTCCTATCGGAAGTTTCGATGAACTCGTTTTAGTATAGCTAAATACGTTAAAGTTCCAAGTAGACAATGACGTTTCCCGTGAATGGCATGTATTTCGATGTAATGTCCAATTGTTTTCCTCTCCCTCTATATCTTATTGATATGTAAAATGACGAAATAAAATGGATGATCCTGCGAGGGAGAATATGAACTGCTTGCAAAACACTTTCCCTAATATTCGTGTGGAATTAGGTCGACAGCGAGGTTTTGATAGCGGTAAATTCGCAATTAATCGAGTGCGGAATCCATGCTCGGAGTGTAACTTCGGTTGCACAGCTTAATAAAACGACTCGTTATCAAAATGGGAACAGCAACGGGTCACTCTCTCGTGACTTCCGCATGCGGAGATACACCACCGGATACCAGTGTGTGTGTGTGTCCCGGGTGAAAGCATCGTGGTCGGTGCACATGCAAAGAAAACGGTCGATGGACCGGCGAAATACAGGTATGCATGTACCTGAAGGAGAGCCCTACAGTGATCCGAATGAAGCAAGAATCAGTGGGGACTTCCTGCTTATGCGAGCGCAACAACGCATGCGTGAAATTTGCAGCATCTAGAATTGCCGGCTTTCCTGTCGTACGCATAATTTCCGTACGACTTCTGTAAGCTCGGCGTATAAATTGTTATAATAATATTCATATATAATAATGGTATTTAATATTGCATAAGTGAAATGTTCACACCTTTGGTGATTCACAAGTAGGTGATCTTACAAGCAGTGAAGTAGCAAAAGAAAAGAAGAAGTCACTACTTTTCATGCATGGAAGTTCAGATGTGAGCCACATGGCATTTGACTTTTTCATCGGTGCAACTTCTAGTTGGCACATCATAGACATTAGCATCGTTTCAGGCGAGAATTCTGCGTGTCGATGTTGAAATCGTTGCCACGGTGGTGTCATCGTGTTTTTGTCTGAGAGATTCTAGGCGAAAAAATCTTTGAACTGTTACGTTAGAGGGAGTGGCAACTCAGAACGATAAACTTATGTTGGTGCAATTATTTGAAAAAAAGACAGATGCAGCCGGTCGACCTAGTCCTGGATGTCTTCGCGCTCTCATTCGAGAATACCATCGAGTAAATCTTGAACCACTTGTCATCTTACTTAATTGATGATCGTTCCACCCGTTATGCGTGAAGCATGGCTTAAGGAGGACACTTCTTGTCAATCGATGCTATAAAAGAAATGGTTGCTTACAACGCACATTGATTGCGACCATAAACAGTTAGTTCATTTTGTAATTTCACAAGCAAGAATTAGCAATTTCACTCGGAGAAGTGACCATGACAGGTCAGTCGAGTTTTTGGCGCCATTTAAATCGGACTCACGTTCTGGACCGAAGTGGGGATGCTGGTCAACCCGGCCGAAACACCGCTGTTATCCAATAGCTATTACTTAATACTGCCAGAGAGCAGCTTACACAATTTCCTACCATTGAAATCGCGCATTATGCGTCAGTGGGAAATTTCGTAGCCAAATGACACGGCAGGAAAGGCAGAGTGGTACAGAGAAGGGATGAGAGAGAAGATAGGCAGGGTCAGAAATCGGTATTCGTCGCGCGACCCTTGGTGCGAGGAGGAGGATCTCCGGAATTTCGTAAATTTGTTCCGTTTACACAGCGACTAGCGTACGTATGATCTTTCGTAAAAAAGCAGACGACCTTCGAGAACGATCCGAAGCGTTGAAAGGAGGAGATCTCATCCTGTTAGTGTCTGCTCTGCCGTCCGACAAGATGCACTTACTCCTACATTCCCAGCACCTGCCACGTGTACCGGCTCACCTTTGAACAACATACCAGCCAGAGTCAAGCAGTGTTCAAATAGTGCTCAAATTACCAGGCAGTCTGCTGAGAAAATCTTATAAACATATTTCTCTCAAATTGCTAGCTCAGAGGTACGTCTAACATCTGACAATTCCGATCATAAACTTTGAATGATCAGCCACTATTTTTTTGACACTCAAATCTTTATAGTTCATACAATCGAATTCAAATTTTTGTAATACTGGTACACGAAACATAGTTTATATTTGGATTGTCTTAAAGAATGTGAAAGGGAAATGAGCGGAACTCGACCAATATCTCGTGATAATTGTGGGGAGACTGAATACAAAATTATCACGCGATTGACAGGATGAGGTCACGCGTTGAGCAAAATTGCATCCTATGCATTTTTCATTTAGTACTTTACTTTCACCACTAAAATGATTTTGGTCAGTAAGTGCTGAGCTGCCGCGAGATTCAGTCTAGGCGACACAGACTGCATAATTAGTAGAACGTGAGTGACTCGGTAGGTCTACGTGATTGTCATCTCCAGGAGATGGGAAAATTCCCAGTTGCATAAGTTTCCTCAAACAATAATCTCGCTATTTATTTTTAACGAACGATTGAATCATTCGTTGCCTGATCTATTCTAATATCAATACATGATATTTAATACACGATGTGGATCTTGTAATACAACGTCATTGGACAAGTATCCAAAGGTATGTGACTGGAGGTCGCCGTCCTCGAAAAATGAAACCTGACTACAACTCAAAACTGGTTCCTAGGATCAGTGGGAGTGATGTTACGTCCAAGTTTCAGTGACTTTCTTCTTGATTCAGGACGATAATTATTTATTATACCATGCGCATCTGTTTGCGCAATAGTTAAAGTAAAAAATTGGAGAAATGGTTTAAAGTAGTTGAAATGATATAATGTAATTTGCATTATCGTGACACAGTTCGCCTACTTCCAAATGCTTGGCGTGACGTGCTAGCAATTTTTCAAGGGATTCTTTTCACGCGATGAGAATCACTGAGCCACGACAGGTGGACACACACACACACACACACACACACACGCCTATTGCATAATCCAAACTCTCGCACATGCTCTACAATTTAAAGTTCCACAAACGGGCCGTTCAACATACGCACACACGTGCAGAATGCGTTTTGAGTCACGCTCGCAGCTACTAAGGAAATCAGGTCATGTGCACAGTATTTATCATGGGTTTATAATAGATCTAAAAGATTTTTAATTAGCTCTTAGCCATTGGTTAATCACAGCCTACTCTTTTATAATGGAGAAACCGGCGCGCTCTGAATATCGAATGTTCGCCGATTTTAATTGCACAGAATTCATGTATTCTGGATAATTACCTTCTCTTTTTTCTCTTTTCCTTTTGTACTCTCGCATTGTAACCACTCGAGGCCGTGTAAGGCCACGCGGTAATTGGGGCATGCTTCGTGCGAAGAAACCGCTGAAAAATTCGGTGAGCCGCTACTTGGAAAGTTGGCTCTCGAGGGAGTTCGTCTCTACAAGAATTCTACATTTTGAATCCCGCGTGATATAGATTTTTTCTAATTAAAATATTGTTTAATGCACTACATTTGTATTATTGAAGAAACTGGTTAACTTAAATAGTTGGACATTCAAGCAATATGTTTCTAATTTTAGTAGAATAAATGGGATAGTTAAACGTCAAGAGGGAGTAATCGGTCAGTTAATTAAGTGGATGCGGGGAAACACGTGCTTGTGAGGTAGCAGTCTGGGCAGTGAAAGTGCGAGATGGTTGGCATAATCGAACCTCCACGTGGTTCTGCTTTTGCCAAGTACGCGAGCACGAAGACTGCCAAGTATCGCGTGCACAGATCTTCGGGTAAGACGCTTGCCCGGTCAGTCCTCGATCGGAATGTCCGCAACAAAGTAATAAGTTTGAAAAAAGATATCAAAAAGGAAACCGGTAGAATAGTGATTATTGGTCAGTAGCTGGTCAAAATGTGCAACTACTACATCAACTTATCTCGAAAGACTATGATAGTGACTAGGAAACAGTGTACCAAGTAATATCAGTCTTCTGACAATGCGTGCGTTATCCCCGAGTGCAGCGAACTTGGTTACATGATCAGTTTACTGGCAATGATACATAGTAATAGTAGGAATAGTGCACGGTAAACCAACGTCTCATAAATTCCTTATCAGATAATAGCAGGCCTAAGTAGCTGTTTTGGATTTTTTCAATTGTTAGAGATCTCTCGGCAATAGTTCGCGGAAGTAGAAAGTGTGCGTCGGTTACGAGAGGCGAGAGACCTATCAGTAGTAGAAGCGGCGGATGCAGCAGTGACTTTATGGCAATCATCTCCGGTTCACACCTGGGAAAGTGTTCTCTGCTGCAGTGGTTGTGCAAAGAGACTCATCCTCGCGCGGGCCATTATTTCAATGGAGTATTATTATTTAGTAATGAACTAACGAATGAAATTTTGAATGCAAGTCTATTTGAAAATACATTCAGAAAACGTGGCGATTACTTCATCTGTCGCGGTCAGAACGATCTGGTTCCGCCGGTAACTTTCATCGCATAATATAACTCGCACTTGCACCGCGCCGCCGTTTCGTAAGTGTTACGATCGCGGCAATTAAGCGTTATCATTGAAAAGTGCCTCAAGTATCGGGCGCATAATACTGATTTCACTTTACGTCATGTCTCGTGTCTTGTTCGGAGCTTTTCCATCTGTGTGAAGCATTTCGAAGTGAGAACGGAACTGGAACATTAAAATTTGTTACATCATATGTCAAAAAAACGGCGCGGCTGGTCAGTCGGTCCTTTCGTAATCAATCGAAATCGATAGCACATTTATTCTCAGCTCGCGTTCCCTCGAGGTCACGTTCGAGTTTGTGGCTGCTCAAAAAGTATGGCCGGGAGCTGAGAACCCTGAAACTTTTGTTACTTCTGGCCGCCGGCAGTCCGAGTAGACCCGTCTTTGAGATCGGTATCGCTTACCTGGTCACATAGTTTCCCAATAAATCGAACAGTCAAAGAACACGTTTGTGTATCGAGTGGAAGATGAATATTAGTGTCCCAAGAATGTAGAGAACATTGAGAAGTATCACGGCCAAAATATTCACCGTGTATTCAAGGCACATGGACGTAAGTAATCACGGCTTTGAAATCACACAGTGAGTACATTTGCCGCGGTTTCCCACTTACCACTTGCACAATTTACGTGATGCGAATTTCATAAGTGGGTTATATTTGGCGGGAAGAGACTAGATAGAATTCTACCTGTATCAAGTTTTTTTCCACTTCGAATTAACATGAATGCCTTTGGAACATATCAATAGGACATAAAATACCACAAGGGTCTCCGCGTCCATTCTGTTGTTACAGATGCAGAGGCTAATTAGTGTACTCGCAGCCTGTTGGCTAATTATGTGTCTCGTGAATCTCCGCCAAACTGAGGCTCAAGCTCCTCACTGGACCTATTATCGTCCTTATGGTTATTTGGACCAGAGACCTTATCCCGTGCCGAGATACTCAGAGCAATACAGTAGTCCTAGTATCTCGAGGCCTCGTGTACAAAATGTTGCGACGACTTACGAGGTCCAGCAATACCAAAATCCATGGCCACAGGCTGACTATGCTTCCCAGCAGCAGGATATTCAAGAAAGCATTCCAATTCAAATTGAAAAGAATGTAGAATCTGGACAGAAGTCCGAAGGTGTGTTCTACGATTCCAGTAGAGTAACTACCAGAAATGATGATAAACTGTACCAAGGACCAGGGGACAATGCAACTGACCCGTTCTGGCAGGATCCAAAAATAATTGAGAAGGTTCACATGCTGGATGAATTCCTGTCCGAAGATTCAGCTGTAAATGATCTCGAAACAAACAGAATTGACTCTACAGGAGACATATCAGAAGAGACTAAAAGGGTTGTCAGGCAAGTTCGCAAAGAGAGGCCGGGCTTCTTCTGGACACTGGCGAAAATCACTTTCCAGGTCAGTCTGTTAACACAAACCTCTAACAGATAAATAATTATCTATTCCCATGAATTAATTCACATTGGTTCACCAAAATCCGAAAACCTTCGAAAAATCGACAAAATCTGAAGGGGTACACCTTCAAAAATTTGCGAAAAAATAAATTTTGAGCTAGGGCTCTGGAATTTATATCACTTCTTCCTTAATACAAGAAAACATTCCCCACCAAATTACAGCCCCGGAAAATGTCGGAAAGTATGAAAAACATGGGAAAAACCTCAAAAATGAATTATTCAAGATCGGTTTTCCATATGTTTTGTGTACAATTCCGGCATTTCTCCCACTGGTTTCATGTTTTCTTTTCGTTTTGATACACAAACAATCGAAAAATCAAGCGTTCGTCAAAGTCCGAGAACCTTCGAAAAATCGAAAATTTGTGAAGGGGTACTATGCAAAAATTTGCGAAAAAATGAATTTTGAGCTAGGGCTCTGGAATTTATATCACTTCTTCCTTGATGTAAAAAAATATTCTCCACCAAATTACAACCCTTGAAACAGTCGGAAAGACTGGAAAACGTAGGACAGACCGTCTAAATCCGAAGGACTCAGTTAATGAGGAGTGCCTTCCCGAGTGTTTTTGGTACAATTCCAGCAGTTTTGCCACTGACCTCTTGCTTACTACTCGCATTGATTGCAGACTTTCAACGAGACGAGATCAGCGATCAAACAAATCAGTAATATAATTGGCAATAATATACAACCGGATCCAGTGACCAGTGCATCCTTAATGGCAACTAGATCTACGACGACAGTTGCAAGCAGTACAGGTAATAATACTTCGGGAGCAACCACCATGACACCAATGACAACAACCGAGGCACCATTTGTCCTGACCAGAGGTGGCCTGCAGACTTTGATCAGGAGAAATGTTTTGGGATTGGTGAGACTATTCAATATCGAGTGGAAAGATGCATTGAATGTGAGTGTCACCCATCAATTCTTGTACCGATAATTACCTTCGATAATTTCCTTCAGCTCGAATCACAGAGCATACGATTACACTACATTGTTTCAGCAATCGGAAGTGTCCGTCAGGCAATTTCGAAAGGAGCTGGGTAATCAGGTAGGCACATATCTGCAGGACAACCCAAACAATTATTAGCAAGCCGAAAGTAGAGGGTCTGGGAAATGAAGTTTTTACTGAGCACAGTAGACACCAAAGACTGAATGATTTGGGATGTAGCAAAACACATCGTACCTGCGAATCTAAATAATAGTATTACTCGTTAAGGAACCCATTAATAGCTAATAAAAAAAGTAGTTCCTTGGCCATACTAAATAAAGAGTTACCTTTACATCAACACTGCTTGATGTCCGAAATTCGGTATAGTGAAAGCTCGCGGGATTGTCTCGGGACATTACGTCATTCGAAGTGGTCGTTGGTCCCTGGAACATTTACGTAATACTGGGACAACGCCAGTGGCCCACGCTATTGCCGCCGCGAAATTAAGATAATCGTTCTCCATAGGAGGAGCAGATAAGTAAACGCAATATGGAAGTAAGATTGCGATACTGCCATGGTAGACAAACTGTTTTGGTTGAACCCCATTTTGATTGGTCAGAGATCGGCGTGGGTGTGCGTGCTTCAACAGGTACCATGTCAGTGTCCCGATGAAGTTCTTCTTCTTAGGTCGTAAGGGTTTACATAGATCCCTGAAAAGTAGTGGTTTATGAGCCTCGATAATTAAGTTGTATATTTGTTGGTGATTAACAGAAGATAGGATCGGTAGTGAAAAGTTGTTGAGAAATTTCACCGGTAACTAACAAGATGACGTGATTACGGGAAGCAGCAACCAAGCGAGTGCACTAAGGAGAAAAATGATGGGTACACGTCGGTCGGGTAATGGAGGAGAAAGGGAAGAGGGGAGGGGGTGGTGGAGAGTGCGTGAGAGATCGCGGATCGTGTGGGATAGAAAGCATCGGTTCGCGATCGAGGAACCTGTATCGGTTCGGAGAGATTCTGTAAGGCGATTGGTTGCCATTTGGCGTGGGATTAGCAGAGATCACCCTTAAAGATCGCCGGACCGGCGACCTGCCCTACAGTTCGTCGTTCACCGAGGATTTCAACGTCTCCTAACCGAAGATGCTGCGATTCGCCTTCGTTCTTGCCAGCCTCTCGACACTTTCCCGAGCGCAGGAGGTAAGATTCAATGTCTCTCGGTGGCTTTCCTTTCATTGCCCGCCTTTTAAACTCAAGACACACATCGTTCATCTCTCGAGAAATCTTAGCAAATACATTTATTTAATCATGAGAAAAGGGTAAAGTTTTTAGAATTTACCCCGTGGAATTCCTGACTATCGGGTGTTACATGTATTGCATAATAATGGAGGAAACTGGAGGATTTCTCACAAATGATTCAACATTCCCCGCCGAGCGTGAAAGTGAAAGCTAGTAAGGATGATAGCCGTTTGACCGAACGGCAAGTGTAGTTTCATAGTGCGAGGCGCGGTACGACGACCGAAAATCGTTTTACGATATGGATTAGCGTGGGTAGACTTATCGTTCTTCGACACCCACCCCATCTTCCTTTCGTGACATCAAAACAAGCGTTGTAAAGTTTTATGGACGCGCATTTGCGTCTCATGAGGATAAAACTCATTATCTCGTGCGGATTTAGGTCGGAGATTCGAGATTGAAGGCACAGGATGCACCCGAGGCTAGTGGCCGAGTGATAGATAATATTTTTAACGTGAGTATTTTCATTTTATATCTTTTCTTGAGCAGAACTATGAAAACACAATACTTTTCATTTCAGATACCGATTACTGCACTTAGACAAACCGCTGTAGTGGCACAATCAGCGAGTCCGGAGAAAACGAAAGCAATTGATGATATTTTCAAGGTATTCCCAGTCCAATCATCAATAATTTGAACTTGGAATATGTTTTACCAACAATTATTTATTCATATAGATTCCAATCGCCACGCTCGAGGCAGTAGGTGACCTCGTAAAATCCACCAACTCCCAAAGGCGTCTCAGTTCCGACGAAATTCAGCAATTAAGGCAGGAGCGCAGGGAAAGGGTGCTAGCTGAAAGGGAAAGGCAAAGATTGCACAGGGAAGAAGTTCAGAATCAACGATTTCAACAAAAGCAATTGAAGAAACTTATAAAACGTTATCAGAAGGATCCTCTTGGGGTTAACTCCTTGAGCGATCTTTTGGTCGGACACCATGGAGTTCTTGGAGGACATGGTCACCATGGGTTGAATCTTTTAGGTAGTCACGGTAGCCACAGTTTTTCAAACGGGAATGAAGGGATTCTCTCTGGAATTCATAATTCCGGCAACAGCGGTAAGTAGAATGAGTAGGGCAATCAGACAAAATCTACTTTCAACTGATTCTCTGAATGTTCTGGCAGTAGCTGTCAATTATCTGTTACTCGACTCAATCCTATAATTCGTTGTGATTATTCGTTACGTATGTCCTGCGCAAAGTACCACGTTCTTTCGCCAAAGACGTAAATACTTTTTGCTGGAAATTACGAGTGCTGGACCGGATTGAGTCACCACTCTTGGGGAAAGCTCGAGACAGAGTTGTTTTCAGGTGGTCATGGAAGTGGTCCAAATCGCCCGAATCGGCCAAACCGCCCGAATCGACCAAGCCATACTTATGAAGTTCATGAGAACATCGATGAAGAGGGCTCTTCGATCTGGCAAAGTGTTTCAGCTGGTATTGCAAGTTTCACTGGATCCGGCTCTACCAGACCGGTCAGAATCGAGAACAAGATCGCTCCGAAGGATGGTGTACCATCGAAATCGAAGTACACTTACGACGATGTGAAAATCCAGAATAAAGTAGCTCCGATCTCAAACAGGGGGGGTACAGTGACCTTTGAAAACGATCCTCCACTGGAGCACAGAGCTGCTCCTAAGAGCGATAGAGTAGTATTTCCTTAGTTAATAAATTCTGACTTTTGTATTTAATCTGTTAACGTCAATGGCTTTCTCACCTTCACTCTTTATCCATTTACAGAAGTACAATACTGATTATTTTTCGAAATAGTGGTCTTTTACAGCAGAGAGGTGAACAAAATTTCGTAAGTTTGAATGGAATGGAGTACGCAGCAACGTCGTATTAATAATCTCCACGACAAATGTGAGTCACAGTTACGTCTCGATATAAAAGAAGTGACCCGACAATCCGTACTGTCACGCGCAGTTGTCACAAAAAGTTTTCCGATAATTGTGCGGGTAATTACTATTGATAGAATATTCCACATTCATTCAAACAGTTAAGTCCTATGTAAGTACAACGGTTTGTCAAAGATATTTCTTTGTTATGTGCGGATGAAAATCAAATTTTCATGAGATCCGTTAGAAATTATGCAGTGATTTGTATTAGTTTTTCCTTGTTACGCATCGCCTAGGACACAAAGATCTTCGCAAGGCTGGATGATTCAGGCAGCTGATTGCTCCGGCAATTAAAGAATCAGCAGGAAATGACAAGTGATGTTTACCTGGCCTCGCTTGGGTTTTTCACATAGACAGTGAAGAATCCTCACGAAATCTTAAAAGCTAACAGTCTCTCGTTAATTGTACGTTCCAGCGTGGGTTGTCGACATTCAAGTTTTTGCCAGTAGGATTACATCTTACGTCCAGTCATGTCGACACCTATTCCATCGAAGATTTCATCAGAACCTTCCTACCCATCATGAACACTGATAATTTGTCAATATTAATAGATAAAACAATGACGAATAAGGAATGCTGTTCTTATCCGAATGATTTGAACTTTATTCTCTTCGATGATTCAATAGTATTAGACCTTCCTTGTTTCCCAGCCGTTCTCAGATCACTGAAAATACACTTATAATAGCACGAAAGGGACAATTGTATTGTTTGCAATACTGCCGGTTCTAGAGTATCCATTTTTCGACGACCGAATTCTTTGAACTTTTAGTGAATAGATCAGCGCATCTTTATGATAATTACATGGTCGAATCGAGAAACAATCCCACTCGGACCGCCAGTTGAGGAAAAAACGCGCATCAGCCATAACAAGACCTTGACCCAGGGTCGAAGTGCGTTTCTTCTTTCAATCTGCGAGCTGTGATCGTGGAAGAATGGCAGTTGGGCAAAATCCGCTATTGGCTCGAGAGCTGTGCTGTCCCAGTACTGTGCTGCCCCTTCCAACCCGGGTAGAGCAGAAGATGGCCTCGAGGTATTTTCTGGAATCACCGACAGCAACCGCACGATCGGAACTCTCCTAAGCTAGTTGACGTTAAGATGCCGAGCAGCAAACAACTCATCACGGTACTCATTGGTTGGTTAGCCCTTGCGAGTGCGATGCCGCAAGATAAAGGGACACCTCTGTTCGAGGTGAGCCGTGAATCTTCAACTTTTCATTTTCATGTATTATTGCTAGTTTAACTACAAACGATATACGTTGCGTTTCAATAGTATCCGAATTGACTAAGAAAATTAGACGAGGGAAAGGGATGCAGAAGCATCGAGAGATTTTGCCTGTCAGTGGATGTCTCCAAAATCTTTTGTATAGTAAACTCAAATTCGACATCTTCGTTTATTCTTCCGTTTTTAAAATTAGTATAATAAGATGGATTAGTCAGCAAATATGTTTATTTTACTGTGAGGCGAATGCAGTCAGGCCCGAGTGATGATCACTGGCGGAACGAGTTTCTAAATTAGCTGACTGGTTCGACGAAACATTCTGGCAAGAATGTGCGAAAGGAGGCCATAGAAAATCTTGCACCTTAACCCCCTTAATTCCAATTAAAGTTATCATGACGGCGAACTTTTTGACGACCGGTTTTATTTGAATACCGATGGTCATTGGAATTAAAAACATATTACAGCTACCGTTCCTCCAATTCAAAGACGGTGGGATTCGAGTAAATTTCGGTGGCTACCACGCCGAAGCGGGATTGGGAGGTCTTCTGACTGGTTCCAGAACTGGAGGAGGTTTACACGCAAGTGCAGGAACACCCTGGGGTGGTCATGCAGGTGCTGGATTGGGTGGTGATTTAGGTGGAGATGATGCCACCGCCGGTTAGTATTCCTATTCATTTTCAATACAGATTCATCGTACAAGAGTAGAAAAAATCTGACCCTGGCTTTTTTGAAGGCGGAGGACTTTATGCACGCGCGGGTCTTGGTCGAGGAAGACCGGAAGCTGCAGCAGGTCTCGGTGGAAGATTGGACGGTGGTGGAAGATCAGTTGCACCGGTGTCCGGTGGCCTTTATGCCGGTGCAACTCTCGGGGATGATGTGTTGAACGGTGGAAGTGCTGGTGCAAGTGGTGGAGCAAATGCCGGTGCAGGAGCTCATGCTGGGGCTGGTGCTCAAGCCAGTGCAGGAGCTCATGCCAGTGCAGGAGCTCATGCCAGTGCATCCGCTGCAAATCAACCTGCTACCAGCTCAGGCCGATCGAGTATTCAGATCATATCGCGATCGGGAAAGCACTCTGAAAGAACACAGCAGGTTAGTCACATACCAATGGAAATTAATACATTGTTTCCAGTCGATTTAAATTATCATTGGTTGTTTAATGGCATTTCAGAAGGCTGAAAGGGCCGCGGGAGATGAGTTCCCGAAGGATACCAAGTATAAAGAGGTATATCATTCATAGGTTTCTTTGGAATAGCCAAAAAAATGATAGATTTGGATACGAGGAATTTAACATGTTTGTATCTATAAGGTTCAAGGAGAGGTTCTGGTACCTGCATTCAGCGCGGAGGCAGGTCTCTTCGGAGCTGTTTTTAGCAATGGTGCCGTCCAGACGGTTAAGGTGAAGAATGGTGACGTCGAGCAGATTGACAGCGTACCAGTAGCACCGTATGTTCCAGCTGGAGATTCTGGCACTACAGGAGGCGGTAAGAAGCGAAAATAGTAGAGCAGGCAATACTCATACAGTCCTCCTCACAGGAAAAGCATATTTTCCTAAATTTGAATTTATTGGAAAGACGCCCACTATTTATAGGGCTTCCATGGACATTTACACCAAAAATTCCTGCCCCCTATTGGGCTGGGGACTACCTGCCTGCTAAGTCTCAGCCTATTAGCTCTTCTAGGAATCGAGATTATATTTATGTCTTGCCCGATGTAGATGTAAAAGTCTATCGGAAAGTAGTCCGGCCTAGATGGCACATTAAGAAGAGATTCTGGTCGGTTGCACCGAGGAAGCAAGTGATCTATTATTCCGACGGAGACAGCGATCCCGAACCAAAAGTACCAGCTAAGTAAAATAATGAATGTGAGTGCCATTTGGATACATTTCACGTATCAACGGTGCTTTGTTTTTCGATACAGGCTTCCGTTATTAGTCTCATATAGAACTTATACAGTAACCATGTCATTTTTATTTTAGGCGCATGGCCATAGGAGTTGGAATCATTCTAATGTCTTTTGTAATTTTTTATTCATACTTTAATACTCGCATTGTGGCCTGCCAACAACGAAACTCCCGCACATAGAGGAGCCCATTTCATTCAAGGCCCGGTGATAGATTCAAAACAAGTCTGCTCTTTTTGTTGTAGAACACAGACTTTTTTTTTTTAAATGAATTTTAATAAACGTATGACATACAGTGTGTTTACACGTCATTGTGTTTTTTCATTGGCCATTCCCCGTGTTATTGTTACTCCCCCTTGACTTGAATAATGCCAAGCACATCGCGAGGCTTTGGCATTTGGAAGAATTCTCGGACGTGATTAAATTGCATAAGATATTATCAGTCTGCGACGCAAATTCGTCGAAAACATGGAGCACGGAACCTGTACTTTGAGACCAGAATTTTAAGCCACAGAAGAACTTATGAACTCGTGTAGTCTCATTTTCTATTTGCTCGATTTCACAACGATCTTCTAAGTGGTCCTTCCTGTTTCCCATACTTTGAAAAAAATTGAACAAATTCCAGAATGTGCGCCTCTCCAAAAGACATGTTTTATTTTTTTAAAAGTCCTACATGCCGGGATGGGAAATACTAAAGAAAAAAATTGGAGGATGCGCCAAGGCAATTAAAAGCTCCGGCGGTAAAGAGTGTCATGGGGCTCACTGGTGGCGTACGTGATAGTCGTCGACATTGTGAAGGAAATCGAAAGAGAAAGTAAGCGAATGTCGTAAGACACTCCCGAGTTTATAACCACCGACATCGGAATATGTTAGTCGCCGAGTGGCAGCGGCACCGAAAGAATCATTTTACGCTAGAGAATTTACGGTAGGCTTCAAAGTTACTCCACACGGCAGAAAAAGGACGAGTTTAATAATAGAGAGACGTTGCAAGTGAAATTTTGTAAGAACCTTTAATAGCTCTGAAGTCGCTGCACTTCAGGTACGACTACAACAATTTGTTCGTGACAGTTTCATTAACATTTTAGTACGCCGAGGGTAATAAGAGAGCAAGTGTCGGCCGCAAAATGAAGATTACTTTGAGCACAGTGGTTGTCATTACGATGGCATGCACCTGGGAATTAGGGCATTGCCGACCTTCCGAGGGACCGACAAAGTTCACCCTGAGCACCGACGAGGGTGACTCGAAGAACTCGGCCGTAGAACCAATATCTCGATTGGATCAAGGAAGGGTGAGCTAAAATTCCCACACTCTGTGATATACCACCGAACAGGCGACAGGAATAATGAGAGTTCCTCAGGAATAGCAATAGAAAACTTCAATTTTCATTCCAATTGGAAAATAGAAATTGGGGAACGATTGGTGGGGAATTGGGTTTCCAAAATTGGCTTTCGATTTTTATAGGAATTGTTAAGTCGTCTCGCGGACGCGGTGCGAATTGGCAGAGGAAGATTAGTGAATTCAGTAACATTGGCGAGAAACATCATAGCAGATCGAGCGGAGGTAATCAGTTCGCAGGCATAAAGACTGTGCTCACCTTCGGCCTGTCCTACATTCGCGATCTCGAGGAACTTTGAAAAACGTTCACTAAGAAAACGTTGAGCCCCGCATGTCCATTACGTAACCCAGAGTCGACAGATTACTTTTTTTTGATGTGGTAATACAGCATAAATAATTAGTTGAGAGCCTCATAGAAAACTGGAAGCCGTTCTCGAGAGTCACTTGAGAAAAGCATACTTGTAAGATAATGCGTAGAGCATTTCGTTCCTAGATGCTGGCAAGTGAGTCCCAAACCCACGTGGTATCCGCAATCGACGCAAAGACAAACCTTATAAACGAAGGACGAAGGTCACTCGAGACACTTTCGAAGCCACCCTCTTTGGAGGTGAGACCATATACCCGTGAAACAGTTCGCTTAGAGAACGAAGAGGCCCAAGGTTTTCTGGAGAGGCCCAAGTCGAAAGCACTGAGTGGAGTTTTGGAGAATATCTTCAAGCCAACTCCGTTAGTCGATGGGATCCGGGAGGAGGAGAAATACGGAAACTCTGGCGACAAGTTCATTGGCATTGGCAGGGCTTTGGTCGGCGGGTTCGAAGGCTTCAGTAATTTTCTAAACACCGTGGTCGACGTAAATATCACTGTCTTAAAGAACCATTCACCACCATAATAGATATAACATCTTTGGCATCATTACATTCCCTGTTTCCAGCTGCCAGTGAACGCTGCCAAGAAAACCTCAAGGGGAATAACCGAGGCATTAAATCACATCGGAGCACGACTGATCGGTCTCCAGTAATTTGCTTAATTGAGCGCTGTCTGTTGTATAATGTATATATTTTTTAAATTAATAAACAGCCTTGTTGTGACATTGGTGGGGACGTACTGCAATTAAAGAAGCTGGTCATAAATACAGTATTTATTATTGAAAGAAGATATAATACATTGGGATTCGAGTCGATTTTCATAGTAATGTAAATACTAGCGCGTCGAGTCGGGACTATCAGAGAGTTACTACTAAACATAATCTATACGCGGCCGATGGTAGTAATAATGTATTAAGAAATAAATAGAGAATAGGAGCGTCAGGTCGATACACCCCGACGGATTTAAAGCTAAACGAAGGGAGAGTGCCAAGTAATGCTAACGATACTGATTTCGCGAGTGTATCGACACGAGCACTCCATAAAACAAGGGGAAAGAATACTAAAGAAGCGTGGTAACAGTCATAAGCGCTCGACTTTTCTTGCAGGAAACTTGATAACGCATTTGGTATACAGGACTGACGCAACGCTAAATTACGAGCTCGCATGCAAGAACCAATAACATAATACTCACGTTACGCGCAAAGTCTCATTTGTCCGATTATCACGAACTTCATTAAACTGTTTCCTCTTGGGAATGAATATCACTTGGATTAAAGTTCAAATTGGTGATTCAATTCGGCAGTCAATTAGGGACAACACTTTTTAGCTGGTGCCCGGTGCACCAAAGTTCACAACCATTTAAGAAGACATCTTCTACCTCGAATTAGAGCTGCTCGATATGATGGCCGAAGAGCGAATTCCCGTTGACAATGATCCTGGTCCCCTTGGCGCATCGGCTAAGAAGACCCTGAGGACTGCTATGAAATCGGGGGAATGAAGTGCGAGACTTGGAGGGGATCTTAGACGGCGGTCTCGTCCAAGACCCTCCTGAAATTCTAGGTATTGGTTGTGTCGTAACTCTTGTACGTGTGGGAAGACCTCTTGTGTCTGACCGTACAGAAGAGGATCATACTGGCCACCTGGCCAAACAGTTGGAGAAAGGCAACCACGAGGCCGATAGTACCGACCACGTGGAGTCTGGTAACGAGCCACATCTGAATAGCCGAAGCACAGCCTTCCTTATACCAGAGCTCCTTATTCTTCCCCACTGGATCCAGCCGGCCGCAGTATCGTTCCATCTTCATGCAACAGGAGTCGGGCACTCGGTCTTCCATTGGCCAGGCATTGATTTGGAACCAGTCCGTGTAATCTTGGACGCCGCAGCAGTGGAACTGGAAAGTCACGATCGTGAAAACCGCTATCTAATACCATTAGAACCGCTGAACTTTCTAATGCTCGCACGATCCTCGAATACTCGTTAAATGCATCCGCGAAGAGTAGAGCGAATCGGCTATCTAATATCGGGATTCATCATTTCAAATTCACCTCTGTATGAATGTGATCCCAAAGAGCAGGCAGCGTTCCTGGTTCCCTGGTGATATTATAATGCTGCTGAATACCAAGGAGGAGTTCGTCCTTGAGGCTTCTGGCAAGGTGTTCCCTGAAGACGAAGGCGAGGGTGCCGAGCATGAACTCAGCGAGGAACATCAGTATCACTAGACTGAAGTACTGCAAACCATAATGAAAGTTACAATTGGTTGGCGCCTTTTACTTAATCTTCATACGATATAGAAGAGACGTACCGTGATGAGCATGCATCTCGATTGGAACCAGGCGCCGCAGCATCCGAAGAAAGCGATGACGAAGGTCAGACAACCGGCAGCCAAGAGCAGGGAATCAGCTGAGGCAAAACTGTACTGCGGCACCAAGGTCGCGTAGCCGGAGTAGTACGCTAGTCGCAGCCAGAGGCCTGCACCCAATATTCCGCAAGCGCTTAACTGGAAATCAGATCGATTCAATCAGGATATTGCCAGCCAGACTTATCCTCGAAAGATCCACTTCCGAATTGCATCCTCTTTATTATATCTGTTCCATGCGAGTCGTGTAACGCGTCTGCATTTCCAGGTCTCCCGACTGAAACTCTATCCAGTGAGACGAGAGGACCTTGGACCGGAGATCCTCGCCTGTTTATTACGTGTAAAATGCACACAACGCTCGAGGAAGGAGCGAGGAGAAAGAGAACATCGGCTGGAAAAAGGAGGAGTACGTTACGGAGCAACAAGTTCTCCTTGAGGATTCAATGCACAGTTATGTGGGCAACACACAAGCGTCACTGTGTCAACGCTGAACGCGTGCGGACTTCCGCGAGGATCTACATACGTATGACACTACCTCACCAGTTTAACCGTCATCAAAATGATACGGCTAAAAAAACAGGCCTCGATTCATGGTTAATATTTTCAATACACAGACAGACTAGAAGCAGATAGAGCAAGGAAGTGGGTAATCGGCCTTTTTTGGCAAAAGGAATACCGGGCAAATATTGACCTTATCGGTAATTTAAACCACTCCCGTTAATTAGCATTACTCGGCAAGCATGATAATGTGTGCTATCGAATCTGGTCAAACTGGTCACATCCATATGCATGTCAGCTGACAGGAAAGCAGCGGGGCGAACCCGAACTCCTTCCGAATGGAATAATATTCCCCGAAGAAGACATATTATTCGGACTGGCAACGATAGATTTAGAGAGCAGCAATTGAATAACTGGTTAACGGGGGAACGCAAAGAATCTTGCGTCAGTCGAGTTACGATAGGTCCGCGGGAGCACTTAGTCGCATTAGCAGATTAACTTGTCGTTGCTGACCTTAAATGATAATCACGCCCGTGCGTCTCGTCTTAAGGCACAATGTACGAGCGATCGCGTAGGTGTGCACCGGCAATTTGCATCTTGCCCGACTTACAGGCGGCCGGAGATAAGCAAATTATAAGGTGGAAAATTGCAAGATCAGATGGGTCGAGTTTATGAACGCATGAAAAAGGCCTCAATTACGCGAACCCGGTTCATCGGCTCTCTCACTCTGTTCAAGGTACCGTAAGTTCATAGCTCATAGAGTATAGGTTCAACGTCCTATTTAAGGCATTGAGTGCGGCGTGCGGCGTGCGTCGTGCGTCGTGCGTCGTGCGTCGTGTGTCGTGCGCGACGTCTGATCTTCAAGTGGAATAATAAATTCGAGAGCGGCAGGGAGGAGTGCGCGCTGGAATGCCCGGCAAATTACAATGCGCTTCTCGATTTAATCGGATGCGTGGGCTGGACCAACTGTTGTTTAAGCTCCTAAAGAAATGAAATTGCCAATTACATCGCCTGTTCTTTTTTATTGCTGATCCTTTCTTCGGTCAATCGCGACTAATCTCGTGATTTTACCAGCTAGTTACTGTGGTTAACAATACGTAAACAACTGGCGATTTTCTGTTTGAGTCGAGAGAGGAACGCAAAGAGCGATGGACGTTTGGAGCAGACATACCCATATTAAGACGTTGAGGGAGCAAAAAACGTGCCTGATGCACGTGTATCCTGTGCGACCCATGGCTTCCGATTCCGGTCCTTCTTGAGATCCTCACGGCGAAGGAGCTGGCAGTCTTTCCTAGAAAGGCAGAAAGGCAAATGCTCTAAGACTTTTGTGCAAAGCCCATCCAGACGCGGCTACTTCGCCACCCTAGTTCTAATGCACTCGCTGATCTCCCGCAATCATCATACTCATAATGCGAGTGCAGACGTTTATTCGATTGCACTCAATTGAAATTCAATTAGCTCGGTGAATCAGCGATAAGTTGGGTGCGAACGAAACCATGGGCACAGTCGCACCTCGACTACTTTCGCTGCCCCCTACTACACGAGCGATCGCCACCCGATATCAATATGCAATCGATCCGATCGCCTCACGCAATGTAAGATCAGAATGATTAAAAAATCGTTAAGTCCCCGGTTGAACCTACCGTGCGATTGCAAGTCAAGCCCCATCGATGTCCATGTCCCAGGTGAGAACAATGCCCAGCAAGTTCAATAACTGCACAACGTGCCACGGATTACATTAGATCGGAGATTCACCGAAACACCAGAGTAATCTAACTTTCCTGAAGAAGGGATTCCGAAGCACGTACAGGCGTAACGTGTTAGCTCAGTCAACGTCCGTACATAAGTTCGTTGTGCCTGCAGGAGCAAGCGTATCGACGGAATCTTATCACGTAGGAAGCGCGGAAGTCGGAGGAGTCGATGCGATGTTATAGGCACTTTATCTTTATGCTACTCGGCAAGCGCTCGTCAATGGCAACCGAAGGGGACTGGAGGGCCTTTGATTCACCGGAGATGAGACGTAGGAAGAGCCGTATAGGATGTAGGATGTAACCGCTTGACTAATGTCACCGGGCCGGCGATCCTGAGCGCTCGGGGATCGGTCCTTGTGTACTCCGTACTCCGGGGACCGATAGTGCTGACTGCCAGGCCCCTTCTGGGCCTTCTAGGTCCCCTAACGGGACACGCCGCCGACATCAGGAGCCTCTCACCTATAGAGGATCGCGTGGATCGCGATCGCGATCGCGATCGCTCTACCAGAACATCCCAGGTGTCACCCATGGAAAGCTCCTGTCACGCATACCCGTCACTTTCGTACGAACGCCCGCCTGCCCGCCTGCCCGCCCCCTACCCTCCTTTCCCTACCCCTGGCCATCCTCCTGCCACTGTCTAACAAGCCGGCCGGCGAAACGGCAAGGTCGGTCGAGTCCCAGCGTCCATTGTGCTCTCCATTCCTCTGAAATTTCACACCGCACTTTTTTCCGCTAAAAAACCAACCGTTAATGCGCTAGTCTGCTCCTCACTCGGCACGTATATACTCAAGGCGTTCCTATTCTCGAATTTTCCATTCCAATTCTCCTAATTTCAATTCGTCATCAATTTGCCAGGAACAACCAATCACAATTATTTTTAGTGATCGTAAAATTCTGCACAATCGTGTTTCGATACGCGTAAAACTTGTGAGAACAATTGGCAGTCCTCGAAGACGATCTGAATTTCAGTCGCACTGAAATAGGTTTGATTCTCCGCTTGCATGAATAATCGATCAACGCAACTCAACCGAACGATGACCAGAATGAATAAAACAACGAGCAGCGTTATAGTTTTACTCTTAGCCCGAAGCAGATCCTTCTCCATAAGTCAGAAGCGTACTGCTGCGTAGGAGTAGTGATGAAAGCGGCGTTCCTACGAGGATAGTAGTTTCATCCGAACGATTAAGTTTTCTCTCAGGCCATCAGTCAGACTGACAGTCTGACGGGGCACCTTCCTATTCCACTCAGACCGAGCGAACAGCTGTTGCTCGCGATGCGCTTATCTCGTTATCCACGCGTGGCACAGAAAAATCTTAATCCCCCCCATCCTCCGGCACACTCCCTGAGTTTTCACGGCAGAGTCATCTACGCAATTAAGTAGCGTGAATCGCTCAGCACGATAACAAGCGCAGAATGGGTTTCAAGATCGGCGTGTCGCCGAGGGACAGGCATTCCCCGGTGCATGAATTACTCGAGCAGTCTGAGCAGCAAGTAGTATGTCCATGTAATCCATGAAACACGTGTCTTACTTCGCTTTTCTTACTTTTCTCCTCAAGATAAAAAGTGAGTTCCACTTTTGCACTCCTTCCTCATCTTGCTAGTTCACTCTCTGACACAGACTCTCTCTTTGAACGATTCGCCGAGAAATCGCAACATACGTTTCTTTCTCCGCAACGAGGATAAATATTGCACTCCACAGAGGAGTCTCTATCAGCTGTGTGGGCCTAGTTAGGGCCTTATCACTATTGAATAATATTGATTTGCCGTATCGCAAACGCAACTGGGTCCGGTGCCACCTACCGTTTTACCTGTATCTGACACGCATATAATTAACCGCAAAACTAGATCACACACACGCACGGGCACAAAGTTGGCTGTGGTGATAAGAGTAAAGCGGCAGCGACGCGAGAAATAAAATTCGCTACACGCGAGGAGTCACGCGAACTCTCTGTTATGCTTGTCGTGTCAAAATGCTTGGTAGGCACAGAGACAGTGCATACATTCTCACGAGTATAAAGCAGCAATATAAAGCAGTCAGGGCTGCGTGCGGTATGAACTGAATAGAAACAACGACAACGGCCGGCTCCGTTCAATCGGGTGAGCGCATATATTGTGCCCATTGCGCCCATTGCAGACAATATTCCTATGGGAATCTGATAGGAAGAGAAAGGATAACGGACATATTCCAGACCCTATTTTTTAATTCCAATTCGAGTGTGGTTTATAGTTAAGTCTTAGGGTGTACCTGGTGGAGGAAAGATACATTAGCAAGAACTGTGGGAGATCGGACTATCGGAGCATTGGAAGAGGATATGATGAAGGTTCGATGGAAACCGTGACAGAGATTCGCGCGGTGGCACTAATCGTACTTGAAATCAATTCGTAGGAGCGAAATTGAGCCGAGGCGAGCGAGTAATGAAGAGCGAAGAGAGTGCGAGGGGGCGTAGGAGCAGTCCCCCTGCACTGGACTTCCTGCCAATTGCGGACAATTTGCGATCATCTATGATCTCCCCGCTCGTTTTGCCACCGGCGTACGGTGTGTACACGGCCTAAGCACGTACAAGTTATCGCGGCCACGATTCACCACCACTCTTCATCTATGGGTTCACCTCTTTCTCTAGCGTCCTGCTCCCGATCTTCCTCGATTCCCTTTTATCTTTTCCCTCTCGTGAACTTTCGGCCTTGGGAGTCCAACACCTCCAGCATCACTCGCACCTGCCTCATTCATCCCTTTTCCATCAGATCTTTTCACCGGTTCCTTTTACTCGATTTCTGAACTTCGAGAGATCACGCATTCAAGCGACCTACACTCTTCCCTTCCCACATGACGTAACTTTTGCGAGGAGCAACGAACGCTATACTCGATGCGAGCAAGTACCGTTCACACTCCAATTTGCTTACTGACAAATACTTGTATGGCAAGCTATATGCCGGAGATGTCACCTTGTAACGCAACCGTACGCTGTTAAATCTGCAATTGCTTTCAGGGATGCAGCGGATGGAGTTGTCGACACATAATACTATTGCGTTGCACGTCACACGTTTGTTACATGGTGGTTGCACTCAAAAGACAAAGTAAAGAAAGTTTTCAACACCTTGGGAGCCGCGTGAACTCTTGGTGTTCGAGGGTAGTTTTCTCCTTAATCTCATTTCGCATTTATTCTAATTTGACCGGATAATCGTGACACGATATGCAGTAACGTGCGTGTGTCCGGACTCCCACGTAGTATAACGGAGAATCGAACAAAGGGCCGCAAGAAACCAGTCATTACCAGAGAACCCCTTGACTCAATCCCCAGCATACGTGATGGTTTTCTTAATCGGAGGATTACTGACCGAAATACCAACTTTTTCTCCTCGTACGCACAAGAGGAGACACGTACGGGAAAAATGTTTTAAGACTTCTTTATCTTCTGCCATATACTGCACTTTATACTTAGTCTAAATCCGCATATGGTTTACTTGTAAAAACATCTCCCATTGCTTCCGCTTTATCAAGACATTGTTCTTGTAATTGGAGCACGATGAAAGTGCGATGAAGATTCTCTTGCCTCCCACGATCCTACCGAAAGAGAAGGCCGCGGAGAATAAGGTCCGAACAGAAGAAATCAGTGGCGATTGTTCCATTAAGAAGCGCATGGGAAGAGAAATCAACATTCGACTGGTTCGCACGATCGATTTTCGCATTGCAGCGATTATGCATAATTCGGAGAGTCACATTTATTCCTGTGATATTTAATTAACACCTTGAAAATCCTTTGCTTGCAGGTGAATCGGATTCCCATCGATATGAAGTCACGACTTTCTAAAAGGGCATATTCCTATAGAAATACAGCCAATCTAATCAACTATGTCATTGGACAATTCGCATTAGTCTGATTATAACAGTCGTTCATAATCATTATTATGCAATGCGCATTTCCAATTGGCTTACGCAATTTGTACCACGCGCGAAACACTGACTTCCAAGCACTTGCATTCTACCCTACTTGTTTTTCGGAAGCGTGTTTTGCACAAGTCATTTCTTGGAAAGCCAGGTAGTACGATGCGCGGTGCTAACGGCACAAATGGTTGCGCGGAAACTAAGTGAAGTAACGTAATGGTTTGGACCATTACAGTTGTGACAGTTCGCCCGCCGACAAATTAATTCCTTCCGGCAGCATCTGAATCATGTTATCGGGGTTAACAAGTATTGCCGTGGGCAGAAACAGGAAGATAATTCTTTTTTTCGGCCCCGATTTGTTTTGTTTTGGAATAGAAAATCTTGTAGTTAGACGAAAATCCTTTCAAATTGCCAAGTATCATGCAGTACTGATTCAACACAGAATTGATCACTACCGATTGATAGTGGAGTCATGTTCCACCTGGGAACTAAAAAGGATGACGAGAGTCTATGCAAATCGGAAAGGTGCACCCATTGAATTCTTAGATTCCACACGATCTCCATATAAATATCTATCACGTAATTGTGAGTTGAGGCAATTCAGAATACCGATGCATAGAGGAAATAGCGTGATGTAATAGCGTAATTTTAGCCATCTATCCATCACTGCCGCAAATGTAAATGGTCTTCCTAAACGATACACCGAGTATTTCCAGAATTGCAGCGTAAGCAAAAATCTAGGTTCGCAACGGAAGCCTCCCATTTGAATATGATACTCAGTCGGCACAACACGGACATCCATTGATTTCCATCGACCAATACGCACCTTAAATCTACATGAGAATTTAACATAGAAAGCACTTGATAATCGCACGTGTGTTCGCTTTTTCACTTGAATGTTCGCAGTGACGACAGACATCTCTTAAAATCTTCACTGTTAACTTATATTCCGACAATAAATTAAGTAGAATAGTCAGCAAACATTCAACCAAGGTTGAAAACAAAAGTAAAAGCATTAAAAATTAATGAAAACAAAGTGTCTGAGAGACAAGTGTTGTGCAAGTTCGATCTTGCGTTTCTCGGGTGTTTAAAATAAGAAAATTAATTTAGTTGAAGAACTTACAGGTGAGATGAAAGTAAAGGTAATCCGGGCTCCTGTCGGGAGCTGTCGGGTGTTCTTCAACACTAGCTTGATGAGGACAGTTCATGGAAAGTGGAGTCAAAGGTCGACTTGTGTTCGCGGCGGGTCCCGGCTGCCCGGATCGACTGCGCGAGAGAAGCGCGCCGAGCTCTCCCACATCCGTCCTCGATCAGTCAGCCGCCACACAAGTTAGTCGCCATCTGACGGTACCACAGGCATTACTGCCACTTCCATCTCCATCGCCAGTTAAGTAAGAAAATCTCCCCGGCAACTAGCTGCCTATCCGAGGACATGCAGCAGGAACGGGAGATGCTTTTTGTATTCTAGGTACACTGACATACGACTCTTCACTGAAAGACTTTACAATCCTAGATTCACAGTTCCCAAAGAATCAGGTAAAAGATATATGATATATGTATTAGAAAGAAGGCGTAGAAGGTTCAAGGAAGAGAAGGAAGGTCAATTCAAATAACAAAAGTTTCAGTTTATACGTATCAATTCTTTAACCACATGCAATTACTTTCACTGTTAAATAATACTAGATTTTTTTGTAGTGTGCACTTTTTCCCCTCCCGCTTGTTAAGACAATAACACCCACTGGTTACATTCTTCCCGGTGTATCCAGGATGACTTGGGAATTCCCATAATTTCATCATGGAAACGCTTACGCTCGTATTTCTTCCTTATGGTGTGCGGTATGGAAATATACTGTCAGTTTGTGCCGGCGATATCTATTTTTACATTCCGTGATCAAACGGCTCGCTGCAGATAAAGTAGTATCGCACGAAGTCACGGCCAATGTTGACGCTAATTTGTTTTTCTGCTGATGGACCTTTTTCCTCGTGTAACCATTAATCCGGCTGTATCCGAATACGCTTACGAGGTAGCGGTTGTAAGGGTAAACAGATATCCCCAAATAGAGGATAATAAATATGGTATTTCACCATTGTGATAATTAATAAAACTGGCGCCTAAAATTCACATGGACAAGTTGTCCGTCAATAGAAAATAATTCTAGTTCTGCTTCCTCAACTTTTGCGAGGACTCTTGCATCGATTGAATCCACAATTCCAGGTCTTTCGATAGCTCGGGCCTTTTGATGTTCGGTTCGATCTCATTGAGGATTTCAGATACAGGCACTTTTAGTCCAGTTGTCGTTTGCTTACTTAGAATAACAGTTCTGACGAAGTTGTCAGTGAGTGCTACAAACTGGTGCTCCAAGTAGATGTGTTGGTCTTCCCAGTAGATAATCTGCCAGCAATGTTATTTAATGACGCGTATTGTTCTATCATAACATCTGGTGAAAACGACATAACTGACGGGAGAGAGGATTACCTTCGTTACGACTTTGTATGGTGTGAAAAGAGAAATGGATCTACGGTATCTAGTGCTGGTTGCACTCTGGACCATTCCAGCGCCTTTCGCCGAAATGGCTCCGAAGATTCCTGTCCTATCGTAGTAATGGAACCTGGCGAAGTCCAATTCACGCAGGTACCTCGCATTGTTCATGTGCTTCAGAACTATGTCAACGTCCTGTGTCGTGCAAATGCCTAAAAGAGGGAACTATCTTGTAAATTCCTTCAGAGTTACTCGAGGAATCTGAGATTTTTTACTAAACATAATCTCTGATTCAGCAGAAAAGTCAACAACTCCTATTAGAATCCTCGAATATTTTCCGTTAGAAATTTTCACGTCTGGCGTCAACGAGGCAAAAGGCAATGCCAGAGAACTTTGACCTGATACATATTCTGCCGCTGTATGCTACACGGTATGAACGTAAGAGTATAAGAAGGTGTTTCCTTCTCGGCAAAAACGTGTGCGTGTATGAATATTCTAACGTGTGTATCCAAACCGCAATTCATTTCCTTAGATATATCGGAAAAGTTAGATGAGGAAAATGTGTATATATATATAATAATTGATTGCCATTGAGGGTGACTGTGTACCACTGAGTTGTATATTTTTCTATTACAATAGGTCATTGGAACAATAGGTCATTGGAACATGTGTACTACTAACAAGAGCGGGCCTATATTTCTTCATATGTTCAATACAGAGTTTAATGATGATGATGTATGAAAGTCAAAGTAAATGACCGTGAGAGAATTCCTGAGTAGAAATTAGAATGCTTTCGTTAAAGAGGCACTTTCTCATTGCGGGAATATGTCAGGATGAAATTTACCGTAAATCGTCGTATCATCGAAAATTTTCTTCTTCTTCTCCAAGAGACGACCAAGCCCACAGGTGAAGATAACTCGCAGGAAGTAGTTCACATCGAACACCATGTAGAGGATGACCAAAATGGTCAATAAACAAGAGCAAACCATGTTTTCCAGTGGACTGCGCACGAGAATGTGGCGCGATGCGTGGCTTACCTCAGAATAGACGGCGGAAGACTGAAGTTGATGCGGTATACTTCCGACGAAGCTGTCGGATCGTCGCGCTGGAACCTCGAACCGGTTCCACCTCCATTCAAGGTGAGTGTTCGGGTACCCTCTAATTACTACATCGGCGGTTGTTATGTGCTTTTCGATCTCATATTGGGAGAAAACATCAACCAGGCTTAAGCACTTATTCTCTGTTGATACTGGTCCAAAAAGGGACGCTCATCATGCGTTAGATTTTCTGATTGGCTAACGTAGTGAAGTTTGGGCCACTGATTACAAAACACTCAGGAGCCCTTGATTCTGTTTCCTGCCAATTAACATATATAACATGACTTATGCAAAGACATTGAATTTAGCAGTCTTAATGGATGCAATCGCTTCATGTAAAAAACATCATCATCCGAGTGTAATCCAATCGATTACTACCAGTGACGTAACAAAACATTAAATATGCCTGCCAAGTAATCCAAGTAAAAGAACTTAGGGAGTAGATGGAGAAGGGAATAGAGAAATCTCGACTCTAAAGAACATTTATTCTCTTTTCGTGTCTTGACAGTGACGATCGTAACGACTTGGTTGACATAGTTAATGTCTAGCGAAGTTGCGCTTAAATCGAAAAATGCAACGAGTCGTATCGTCATGTACCATGGGAGTTAGATATCTCCTCACGAGAAATACTCTACATATACACTTCTTTGGCTATTTAATGACCCGTAAACGGTAAAAGCCAACTGAATCGCAGAACTTCATTAAGGTGCTCTCACCAAAACGAAGTACATATAGCGCAGCAATCGCTGTAGACAATATTATGCATTCCGCATGTCCCTCGATCACTCGTCCAGCATTCCATTGAACGGTGAACGCAATAAATCTGGACGAGTAACAGGGGACTAATAGTGCGAGCGTATTGTAGGTATATGCGCGACTATTTTACTCCGAGCCTTGACAAGAAGAAATGCCAGATGCGCGCATTATCGAATATATCATCGAAGAGGTAAGGACAGCAACGCACAGGTCTCAAGGCTATGCCAGTTGATCGAAGGATAATACACTTGCTTTGGAAGTCTAGGAGAAATGTACCATCTTCGACAGTCTAACGTAGTTTTGAGATCCACATATCATAACAATAGTGATCGCGTATCAGTAAACAATAGAGTATTTAAATGTCCCGGGCAAATGTCATATTTGAGTAATTTGCACGGGAGATCGCGAACGATTCCATATGTTTTCCTAAAAAGAAGGCACCTATTACAATACATGGTAGGAATATAAATTCCTAGTGCTATGCACTGGTTGCACGCAATACTTGGACGTTCTTGGCGCGACTCTGCCCGTATAGATCTTTACATTTTCCCCTTTTTAAACGGAAAAGTGAATGCTAGAGAGGCCTCTCGACGAATACGGTTGCGCTAAGAGCCAGCTCCGCGGCCGTATTCTTCGCCGAATAGTACTTAACATCCTTGAACCACCCAATTAGAATAGGTGTTGAACGTTTCGCTCTTCATGCCTTTCAGGCCGAGAGAATGCCTGGGCACGCACTATCAACATATATTTGTCAGAAAACTCTTTCTCAGTCCGTCGCAAAGTACTTTGCACCTTGCTCCCCGAGTCGGTCAAATTTGGCACGCGATGAATGACGCATGCCAATGACAACTTCGCTTGGGAGAAGTGCAGTACGAGAGAGCGAGGTACGCTCACTGTTCAAACAGTAGTGGTTGCGTAAATCGCAGTCGGTAAAGCGCCATTCGAAGGATTCGAAGGTGCCTCCTCCCTTTGTCAGCAGTTGGTCGTTTGTGCTTGACTTGCTTGATTCGCCTGACTCGTCTGGCGCAGAGCCGCCGAGGAGATCTCATTACTCTCGAGCCACCTTGCCACTTCCGGCGGTATTTCCGGTCTCACATGAGGCGTCTAGAAATACATAGATTATTGCTCAATCAAGGTGCAATTGAATCGATAGGACGATAAGATGATCATTAGAGAACAAGGTGTGTTACCTGTGTTACTCCAGCCTCCGGACCACTGTTGTGCTTGACGCCACGATTCATCAGAGATCCAATCACAGCCTCGGCGCTACAATCCAACAGCCTCTGCCTGCAGATAGCGATTGCCCTGATAAATCCATCGCTGGGCGTTATGAAGCGGTGCTCCATGAAAATCGTTCTCTCATCCCAGTAGATGATCTGCAAAAAAACAAATAAACTGGTTGACCTCACACGCGTCTCATGGTTTCCACACACGATATCGCAACGGGCGAAAGAGAGAGATAACAAATTACTGGAACGTGATTATCACGGTGATCAATGATCGAGCGGGAGTCTCGCATTAGTAATTTGCGTAAAGGATTGCAGTGGATTTCTGTGCACGCCGGCGTGCAGGAAATGAGTCAAAGAATCGGTTATGCGACAAGCATTCTCGACTTCACCTCTTCCTGGTAAATATTTAACCTTGTCATTTACAGTATCTCTTGAAGAAACATTAAAGTGGAGCTCGACCCACCTTGGACGTGATTTTGAAGATGGAGAATGGCTTGAGGAATCGCCGGTAACGAATGGTTGCCGCGCCCTGTACCACTCCGGATCCTTGCGAGCAAATTTCACGGTAGAGATTCGTTCTCTCGTAGAAATCTGCTCTGGCGAAGTCCAGTTCGCGAAGATACCTCGCATTATTCATATGGTAGAGCAATGCATCCACGTCTGTCGAGGTGCAGACACCTGAAAAGGGACACCTTCGATGTAACAATTACGGTCTTATAAGGGAAACTTATATTATTGCCAGTTAACTGAATTATGGATGCACGAAAAATGCAAAACTGTCACGTAACAACTTAAGCAGGTTTTTCCAACACTTATGTAATTTGATTTAAGGTCTTAACAATCAATCTTTATTATATCGCACCTCAGTATACTCGGCAGGGTAATGATGGGATTACGCATGAACGAATTAATTTTATATTGAAAGTTGAGATATCCAGCTATGCTTGGCGGCAATGGACCAGTTCTAGGGAGGCTTAACTTCGTTATGTCAGTGGAATCAATACTCCCGAAAGGATTTACCGGCTGTCGACCAGCTGACACGCGCATGGTAGGTCAAGGTTTGCCAATCGGTACTAATGCCATGCATAGTAAGGATTCCGGGATTAACCGCATGCCCGGGGACACTGAGACACCCACATGTTCATTTTAATTCCTCGGGAATCGATCGCAAAGATCATTCGGATTCCACTAAAAATAGTGGTTGTCTTCGTCCTTACGCGCACCATCATTTGAACCCGAAATAAAAATGTAACTCGGATTTGGGACTAACCGTAAACAGTAGTCTCGTCTAGGATGTGGACACGTTTCTTGCAAAAACGGGCGAGGAATACGGTAAGACACATGCGCAGAAAGTAGTGGACTTCGAGCGTGAAGTAGAGGAGCACGATGCCTCCCAGGACGCCGGTGAGCACCCAGCACACGGTCATCCCGTAACACCACCCCTTTCTTCGTTCTTCTAAGATATCTAAATGCCACTGATCAAAATTCAGAATGTCGCGGACACAGGGAGAGGTCCCTCTGGCTTATCGATTCCTGTTCGACGCTGATGGCCCTTGCTGGCGCACTTTTCGTCAATGGTTGGCCGACCTGCTCGCGTACCATTTCGAATTCGACACCAACACGTTAATCATTGAATTGGCTGAAGGTTGATTGTGATTCCCATTGATTGATTGGTCCTCAAAGTAAATCCTCCTTTCTTGTCCAATGCCAAATAACTGCCAGTCGAACTCTGAAATGGAAGATTTCTATATGCCACTCTTGTCGCTACAATCACCTCCTATCCAGCATTCCTCATCCTTATGTGATCGTTCACTGCTTTCTTGTCAGTGCAACTATCTTAAACGTTTGGTAGGAAGAATACAGGATTCATTGAAGTGATTCGCATATGAATGCAAGTAGTAGCGATGGATAAGAATACGGGTAACACTAAATGTAAACTTTGCGATAATAAAAAAGCGAACCGGCAAAAATTGCAGATTTTGCTGCGATTACGGCACGCGGAAAGTGGCCCTGCCAATTGGCAGCGTCCGAGTAGATCGCGCAAAATTAGACACACGGAAATAGGTAGATATTAGTTGTATACATGTCCATATATAGTATGAAAATGATGCAGTAATGATCACACGTCAACGAATGCAACCGGTTTATCGACACAATGCAACTTTTAATGTTATCCTTAATGCGGCACATAAGGCTGTCACTCGTAACGATTACTCCACTGCGGAAGATTTTCTCCGCACCTTCAATGACCCAGCAGACGGAAGAACTCAATGATTTCGTGCCTGGCAATCGAACCTACATGGAAATCGTCTTAAAGGTTGCCTCGAATAGGAAGAGCGAGGGTTTCCGTCTCAGTCGAAAAGCTTCAAGTTGGCTCAAGTCGGATTTCCGGATTCGCAATGCGTCCCACTATCGACTTCTGCTTCCACGGTTTCGTCACGCTCGACTGGGATCCATAAGTGCTTGCAGATGCAAACTTTACTGCTGGATTTAAAGGGGGTAGTTCTGGAGTTCGGGGCGACTTGGAGCGATGCAGCAGCCAGACGGTAAAAGCTACTCCTGAGGCCGAGTGTAACAGGTGAAAGGTAGTGGATGCGTGCACGAGTGGTTGACCGTATAGTAGTCACGCGTGCACGGACGAAGATCGATGCAGTGCCAAGAGGTGTGCACACAGAACATAGAAACACCTGACTATTTAGATCCTAAGAGATGTCCACGCGCCCCGACGACATCTCGCAGACTGATGACCGAAGCGAGGCGTCGGCAGAGGTAGTCGCCGCCGCCAAAGTCTCACTCGCCCGGACGTGGGAAGTCCCTTTGGCGAAGTCGCATCTGCGCCGAGGACACTCAGCCAGGAAGCCCGGACTCCTAGTGGGAGGCACAGCAGCGATCAGCTGACGTCATGCTCCTTACTCGCGCTTTTCATCCTAATCAGACTCTTATTGCAGGTCGTGTCGCCCATCAAGGCCAGTCCCCGAACTTGATTTCCACTAGTACCCGAGACTCTCCATTATCGATCCTTTCGATCCACGATCCACGATCCAATGCAAGAAAGAACTCAATCAGACGAGTGATCCCTGATATTTCTTCCACACGTACAGGAATGATCTCCTGATGGATGCACACAGAAGATATCCTGGGTAGACAGAAGGACAAATAGTCCAGGTTTTAGAGCGAATTCGCTTTCGTGGCACTTGAACGCGGAAAAAATATTGATTCTCGCACCACTCGCGCTCGTGGAGTTGATAGGGAAACACAAGACGCATGCCCGTATGCGGCACATCGCGTGGAACTGATCTCGGCGATATAGTATCAAAAGGGGCGAGAGCACCCGCTTCCCGAAACCGTATTACTACTCTCGCTGCCTCTCATACATTTATTGATTGCAAACGGTTGCAGTGATTTCCGTGGTAGTCGTGTAGAGAAGAGTAATGTAATAAAGTAATATAATTATTGCCTATATAATTTTGCGGTAGTAAATCAAAAAATTTAATTAATTCTTATGTAAATGTTTGCAGCTCCGGACTGACAGGATCGGCCTAGCGCTCCGATTACTCCGTGCACAAAAATCACGATAGTATATTCAAGAATTTACATATTGTAATTCCTTTACGCCTGCCCAGACTTTGTTTACCTACTACCTATTGCATCATTTGGTCGTTGAATTATTTGATTACTCGAGGCTATGCACTACAACCGGTCCAGCGGAATCTTTCGTCGAATATAAATGGTTGGACTTATTTGTTGTGCGTGTGCAAAATAACATTTGGCTCGGTATTAAAACGAAAGTAATTACCATCACCAGGTAGTCGATAATACGGCGTTTGTGGACAATGCGAAACCAATTTATCAGTATCGATGTCTAACTCATAACGATAATGGTACGCGCGGTTTCGCGAAACCTCTCCTGCCTGTTTGCACAATGATCGCGGTGTTTGCACTACGTTTCCCAGGAGAGAACGCATAGATATGATAAAAGATATGGAGTCAAGGACAAACTACGTGAATTCAGAGCCTTAATCGCCGGGAATGCGAATCCTGCTCCAACTCTTTGCTAATCCACACGTATTCCATTTGTAAATAAGCTTTCGATTCTTGATTTACTGAGAAACCCAATACTCGCATGATTTAAATAAAACTACCGTGCCAAAAAAGAATCGAATAATCCCTAAACGATTGACGTAAGAAAGAGCATACATAGGCTGCAAGGTTACATGCCGAAATAATCTTTAAAGAAAGGGATCACTTGCCAAGCAAGCCGTTTTTCTTCTCCGAGCCAAAAGCAGTCCTCTAGAGACACATCTAAAGCTCGCGTTCGGTAAACTTCTTCCACCTTGAAAGAAACTTGGGAATGTTTTTTTCCATATGAATAGATGAGATTGCGTATGCTTGTTGCGCTTTAATACTAATGAATATGATTACAATTATAACTTCATTGAATACCACAATCAGTAGTAAGTAATTCCAACACAGGTAGGCGACCTTCTGTGTCTCTCTTTTCACCGTGGGGCCTCGCGGTACCGTACCAGCACACAGAGAGAAAGAGTGAGAGTGAGAGAGAGGTGATGGTTCAAGGTAGGAAAAGGTGTGTGTACACGTAATTACCACAGCGCACAAACGAGTTCGTTTAACGCTGTTTGAAGGCAAGGCATGCACCAGCCGATACCATGGGCCAGAGAGACAGAGACCAGCCAGGAAACGCTTTCCTCCTGATGTTTTATGGAAAAGGCGTACACCCATTGCGGAGACGTCAACCAAACCGCCGCGAAACTGAATCACTTAAAGGTCACGTGGTAATTTTTTGCTGCCATCAGCATTCTTTTGCATTTGAGCATCTCAAGTGGCCTTGTCAAAATGTAATTACCACAGATTACTCGTAATCTCCCTACATTATGTTTTTTTTTATTATAACGTCTTTTTCCTATGCAAACAAGGTGATAGAAGAATGGCTCGTTTATTCTAAGTCCACACGCAAAAGTTCTCCCACAAATGGTTTGTCCGTGCTTTTGTACTTTGTTAAAGGTAGATCGTACGGTATTTGAAAGAGCGGGACTCCCGGTTCCTCCTCGGCAATCGGGAACGTTGTGGTACCAGTCTGTAATAAAAAATCTTGATCATTTTTATTTACTACTCGTCTTATGTAAAAAAACTTGGCAGCCGACATTGGATACCCACAATGAATTTTGGAAGAAACACAACACCAGCTTCATAATTGAGAATGTTATGTGCGGCTCGTTTCATTCCCCAGGCGGCCTTACTCAAATTCGCACTAGTCAGCACAAACCAAGGAATCCGTTTCAAGTCAGGGGAGACTCTAGTATAAGATTTAATGTGGGGCATAGCCCTATCACGACAGGTACCCGTAGCTTTCCACTGGCTGGAAGGGATCAGTGTGAAATTTTGTTACACTCAAGTCTCAGATGCTTTAGTTCTGCCTAAAAGTGTAGCTTACTATAGGTATGATTCAAGCCATAGTTGCTTGGAGTGCACCTTCATACTATAAGGCAGACAGCAGGAGCCATGGCAACAATCAATACTTTCAGTATAGTTTTTAATAGAAGGATAAATGAATTTGAAGTTCGGATGGCTTTTCAAACCCTGATTTGTCTCTCGCGACATTGACACTACTAACTCCTTGAGTATCCAGCTATCATAGTTCGGCCCTAGGCTACCAATACTTGAACTCTGAGCTATAATTGGCCATTGTGGAGCATCCGGCGGCAGTGTTGCATTCTCTCCGAGGATTGTAGAGAGCCTACGATGACCCCAAAGATCCTGGTCGGCGAACTTATGATTACCCGGTATTGAAGCGATGAACACAACATTTACTGCTGAAAAATCAGCTAATCGTATATAAGCCAGCCATTCGGCCAACATAGGATTCTGATATCTTGTCAGGTATCTTTCAAAATCCTTTCTGAATCCTGTTGGAGACTCGCCATCCCCCGTGTTCGCCGATTTTGGTAGTCGAGGTAGATGAGGAGATATCCAGATCCTAGTTGAATAAAAATCTAGTTTATTTTCAAAATTATCCCTCTTTGAAAACAATGCAGTTAAAAAATGAAATGCCTGACCCTTGACTTCGATATTCCCAGTCATCACTGTAGAGATTTCCTGTTGTCACTACAATCCTAAGTCCATCATCTTTGTACTTTAGTATCATTATCTTTGAATGATGACAACCAAAAGCATTGTGCGTAGTTATTGGTACCAAAGTAATATTAGAGGGGAGTTTTTCTGTATCTACACGATCTCCATACAAAATTGTCATTTCAGGGTTCTGGCATGCCAGCAAATATTGTAGGCACAGCCATCCAACATCAACCATGAAGGTCACTTGTAAGCTTGATGTTATTTCCCCTAGACTTTTGTCCAATATCTCAGGGAAGGTAATAGAGTATGGTTGGTCGTAAGTTTTCTTAACTTCTTCAACTCTCGTAAAAAATAAGTGATAAGGGGCCGACAGTGCATATTTTAATGCAAAATGGCCAGGTTCTACCAAGGACACATGATCACTCTGGCATTTCATCATCTCTATGGCTTTTTTCCTGACCTGCTCTCTACTCTTAGCATTTCTACATGAACTATAGGAATCAAAGATTGATTGACTCGGGCGCATACTAAATGTTTCATCCTGGCCTTTTCCTTGACTAGTGCTTGCTTCGCTTGTATCGTGACTAGAACTATTCTCACTTTGCGATTTAGATTTCTTAGAGTCATTCGGGTCTTCGGTGTCACTTGGTTCATAACTTCTCTTTTGTCTATGCGTTGGCAGACTTGTGCACTTTCTATCAGGCGGATCAATATCAATTATCTCAATCTCTTTCAAATCATTGGAAACTGCTCCATCAGAGCTCTCATTCTGTGAGCTGCTTATGAAGTTCTTTGTTATAGCTCTTGCTTGCTCATCCAATTCCTTTAATTTTTGTTGACGCCTGTTAACAGCTGCTTGTCGATTCCTTTCAACTTTTGCATGAAGTTCTACATTTTCTGTGTTACTTTTACTAGAAGTAAAACTGGAATTAGAATCACCAGTGTCGCCTCTTCTCTTTCTCAGAACTAGCTGGAGAATTTTCAATTGATCTGCCAGCAGATCTCTATTTGTACATGGAAAATCTAGGTTCTCGGGTATCTTAATCATTCCATCCAACTGGTCCTTCGCGATCTTTTCAACTGGAAAGCGGAGTTTAACATTGAAAACTTACTGATTGTGTATGTAAATACTGTAGAACAATGGGCGAATAATTACTGACGATGTGGATGGGACATTTCAGTGAAGTGTATCGGATTTCTGCGATAACACTTCTCCAAATATGGACAGTGCTTGCGAGCTGAAAGAGCAATCACGAATAGTATAAACAATTAAAGCTTCAATATGACAAAGCATTAAAATAAGAAAGCTAATGTAACCTCTGTAGATTGACGCTCACCATTATTTCCGTTATCGGTCATTGTATTTTAATTAGTTCTCAAGGTTCCGAACTGTTCCGCGTACTATAATATATCACAAGCCTAAGGCAATTGTTAACAGCTTTCGTTTCTGCACTTTTCTGTTGTACGTCTTTGTCCAATACGTAAGATGTATTCAATCACGCGCCAAACAAAGAGAGGGCACACCTATATGTGTGAGACCGCCAACCACGTTCAAGGCACAGTTGTTGCGCTCACATCAGTTGCGCAGTAGCAGTCGTCCTATAAACTTTCGAATTTAGATAAGGTTCTGTGGTAATAATGCTTCGGCAACATTTGATTAGAGTGGGTATAGACAATAATCGTGTGAAAACAGTGCAACGACAGCTTTCCAGCATACGGATTCGTCTCAAGAAGAACGTGACACGTTAGTACTTGACAGATTTATTTGAATTTTCCTTCAAAATCATAGCATCATTGTCGAATGCCAACGAGACTGCATCATTACCACAGGCGGATTTGAGATTTGAATTTCAAATGTTTCCCTTATAATCTCGATACAGAATCAGTCTGATTTGCATCGAGCGCTTGCACTTTCAATGGGCAATAACGATATTTCATAGTAATGAAGATTAACGCACGGTTATTGGGTCATTTTCCTGGTGATCTCATTTTGCGGACGGGACGTGGTCGTTCGCTACAACTTGGGGGCGAATGACCCTGTTGCATTACACGTTATCCTAGCCATCTGGGATTTGCATATTTGCATGGACAACAAGTTTAGCCGCGAGTTTTACGTAAATATACCCTTTGCGCAGCGGCAATTTTCGCCCCTTCGAGTAAATCACTTGAAGTGTGGCCATCTAAGTTCTCGAGCTTGAGCTTTAGGTTATATCGAATGGAAGAAAGTTTGAAATATCCGTGATAAAGTTTCCTCAGAGATGCATATGAAGTACTTGCTTTTTTATGAGAATAGCATACATATAGTGGTTCAATTTTGGAATTGAATCGGGGTTGTTGGGAATTGTGACATATAGAAAATAGATATAGCAGAATATTAAAGGGAGAATGTCTAGATTTTAGTGCGCACATCTGACATGAATCTATGCATCCATATTGTAATTTAATTTTTGGATGAAATAAATCTATTGAGGTTAAAATGTATTGGGTGAAGTTTCAACACTTAACATAGCAATGAAAGAATTTATTTCCAATTATTAACTTCCATTCTTCTAGGATAAAAATGAATACAGTAACGCGAAAGTGTAAGAAAGAATTTGTTAATAAGGGATGTTCGCCCACGGTCAAGATAAATCGATGCATATTGAATATGAAAAGTTTACTTTCCAACGATCAAAGTTACTCAACGCAGCTCAGTTCACTTTATCCAGAGAAGCGGGAACTCCCGTAGAAATGAAGTTTCTTTCTGCATTTGCATCTTGCGAGGATAATTAGTTTTCTCGAGCGGGGACCGTTTACGAGTGGGTACTGGTTAGTTACTTTGCTATAATTGAATCTGTTCTTCATTGAAAATGTTGAGAAATGATATATCAGCTTTATTGAACTTTTTTCTTAGATTCTTATTCTCTTGTGAAAATGAATGTTATGGTACCTGGTATGAGTAGAGAGGTGGAAAGAGTGGTTGTAAGGAGATCGGCGTGTGGCAAAGGGAAGAGTAGAGAAGGGTTGAACTATGATAACACGAGGGGATTCGGTATCACGAGGAAGCTGGTATCCGTCGACGTCGAGGCTGGAGGATTGCGATACCCGTTGGGGGTGGGAGGAGTGCGAAGCGTCGCATCGCCGAGTGCTCGAGTCCGCGCGAGACTCAGTCACCGCCCAGACCTCGCTCTATACGTATCGCGCGCGTGGCAAACTTCCACTTTCCCTTATCACCCCCACAACTTACCTCCCCTTCCTCCTCCACCAGCTTTCGCGCGAACCTCCCGTCTTTCGAATGATAAGACGTTGGCGGGTGTTCGCGCGATCTCGGCCTCGGAAGATCGCTAAATCTTCGGAGCGCTGAGGGCGCGCGCAAGAAACTAAAGGAGCAAGGTCCCCCGAGGAATCGGCCTCCGTTAACTTTTCCGGCTGGCATTTCACGCCGACATATTACACACAAGGAGAAGTTGGTCAGGTGCTAAGTTGACCAAGTGATTGTACCGAGGTGGAGGTGTCCCCGAGCTGTAGCGGTTTTCTCTGGAGGCGCTTAGAAGGCAGTCAAGATCCATCGCAGCCCGGAGATGTCGCAAAGTCAAGGTCAGTATCCCTGGACCACCAGCAGCGAGAACCACGCTCTCTCGCTCTTCTCCAGGATCAAATCTTCTGCTTCCCTACACGCCATGGATTTCGAAGGACGCGCGTCGAATGTATCAACTCCCCCTTTCCATTCCCCTTTCCATCCCCCCTTCGATGAATTATTGTCCGGCCTTTTGTTGAATATCGTCGGATCTCTGATTGATCACACGCCCATTCTAAGGGTTCCACGAAATATCGTTCCGATCGCCGGGTTACACAACTGTTCCGTTTCCCCCGTGAGTTCTGTCCCATCGAATTGTCCACCGGGGAGATGCAGCTTCCCTACGGTTGCACTCATGTTTACATCGTGGTGGACCCCGGGTCCGTGGAGGTCGACAGAAATAAACTGCAGTCTTGTTGGGCACGGTATGTGGCGAGCAGCTCGCACCATCTTCGCCGTATGGCCATCGTTTGTATTAGCATGAAATGGCCATTAAAGGCTTCATTATTGCCCGAGTACTTGCCACAGAAGCTATAGCGGGAAGGGGACCGTAAATTTCACCGATATCGCGGACTGAGATGTGGATGTATGAGAAAAAGTTGTCTGCTCGGAATACCATAAATTAGGGAGCTTGTGCCGCGAAAGAAAGATATATGAGGCTTCGCGGGAACATACCGGGCGTACCACCGCTGTAACATGCAAAAAGGTTACGGCAAATTCTTATCTGTCGGATAGTTCTGGTGTGCGCGTACGTACGAGCCGGGAAAAAAAGTCACCTCTACTTTGGCGACTGTCTCTTTCAGGCTTGCAGTTTCAATTATGCTTTTTGCTGAATTTAAGGGTACCTTATTAACCGGATCTCCAACTAAAGACCGCTACTTTTCTTTTACTCGCGATACCGCGGTATTAGATGAAATTGTTTAATAACACTTAGCTTGCGGTCATCCATTAATTCAGATAGGTATTAGTGGATCCCGTTTTAAATTACCTTTACTCACCGATGCAGCTTTCCCGCGAAAACTTTCCTCGCACCACTTCCGTGGAAGCTTTATAATTTCCCGAGCAAGAAGCAGTAGCTTCACTTCCTGTTTTGTACGAGAGGCAGTGGAGCGATACTTTTAATAAGACACGAGAAAATCGAAGGGACGTGATTAAGGAGTGCATATGAAAGACGCGAAGGAAGGGCGTCGCTCTTTTAATTATTGTTATAATAAAAAAGTTCCGGCGACGGGACGCTGCCCCATGAGGAAAGTGAAGGGGTAAGGGGCACTTTAAAGAATGCCTCTGGATGTGGAGTGGATTGCACAGTGTAAAGGCTCCCTTACCGAGAAAGTTCGAGTCCCAAAGTGGCCGTTGTACGCGTTGTACCAGTGAGAAAGCTGCCACTGCCACTCCTGAGAAAGTGAGCTTTTCAGAGAAGAGAGGTTTCCTCTTTCGATACCCTTCTTATGAACGGTTTTACGTCTACCTATCATACTTACAATCAATCGAGCAAGTCGAGCATTAACGCAATCAGTATCTTATCCATCAAAGAAAATTGAAACAGAGAAATTCTATGCGCATCAGTTGGGATACTCTCACTGGTTTAGTGATATTACAATCCGTTGGCTGAATTAGATTAATCTAGTTTTAACCGGTCACGGATTTCAATAATTGAGTTTACCATTTAAAGCTATTAAAGGATTACGGGGCTGGCCCTTGATTGGAAATTTAGTTACACCAGTGCGACCCGGATTACCAAGCTCACGCATTGATTGTGATTGGGAAATCTTGCTGATTCGCTAGAACCGTATGATGCCGCTCGATACACGTTGGATTCCGCCTTTTCAAACGCATGCTGCTTCGATCTGGTCACGACATGTTTATATCAGTTTACCGACATTCTCCAAACATTGGCGAGAACCGGCCGGCACACGTGTGTCCCGAGGTTTCGTTTCCCTTGAATCTGATATAGTTTGGACACTCGCCGATTTACACCGGCTAAAATCTGAATTAATAGTGTTAGCCTACTTCCTACTTCCCAGCCTGTTTTATTAGCGAAACAATAAACAATCTCAGTAGGGAGAAATCGCTGCTCTGCAGAAAGGTACGAGCTATAAAGCGAGTGAAAGTAGAAGGCAGGAAGGTGGGACCTTTTGGCAGGCAGTTTTATCTATATACTGTGGCCGACTCCTCGTTAAATCCAGCTTGCAAGATCCATCGTTTTCTTCAAGGAAGTTCGGCAGTGCAATCTACCCTTCGCGCCATTCACCCTTGCCTAAGGCGTCGTCCCTACTACCCGAACTCTTATTATCCTATTTCCCTACTTCGCGCCAGTTGAATCGAAGACGTTGGGTACTCAATTATCTGGGTCATCTACTGTACCATTTCTCGCTGCCGAAATCAGAGTGTACATCAGATATCTCGTCGGTTATAAATAACACTCTCAAATACTTTGGCTGGCAGTCTACATTTATTTTATTCGGCCTTTTAATTCAAGGAATTAATTGGCTATCCACTTAACTTATATTTCAATCGATATATCCGGCCCGCTTGTCAGTCGACTAGAGCGAAGGTGATTATGCCTGCAGTGAAAAACAGAGGGCACTTAAAGAGGCGTAGGATGGACCGAAAATACTTCTCCCTCGGCAGAAACGTCCGGGCAGGAAGTTGGAAAAAAGTCGGCGTCACGACGCGTACCTTGTAAGCGTCGACGCCCCAGAGCGACGCCATCCTCATTGATTCCTTTAGCCTCCGGTTCCTAGTCCTTCCTCATCGCGCACTCCTTCTATCTTTCTCCCCTGTCTGTCTCTCGGCAGACCAACACCACTTGCAACACAGTCCACACATAGGCGTCTATCGTCTTATTCGTTCGACGCGTCTTTCTGTCCCGCTTGATTTACTACATCGTTCACTTCGTCTTTGATCGATCGAGTTCGAGAGCGCCCTGCAACCTTGCTTCGACTTGCAGAGCTCCACCCTCCAAAAAAGAAGCTGCCTGGCATTGGGTTGGCCAGCCAACGACTTTTAGCCCTCTTTCACCTGTAATTCCTAATGCCCGATAGACATTACTTGAACAAGAACTGTCGAAATCGGACACAATAAAAGTTAACATATGAGAAGAGTCAGTGAATGTGCGGGACAGTAACCCTTGTATTCGCGTACACATAAGCCAAGCGTATACTTGACAGTATGCCCCTCTACCACGCTTTTCCACATTTTGCCACTTGACCCGATTATCGAGTGACCGACCCCTTGCAGGATTCCAACTCGGTCATCCAGGCTTTTGCCATTCGGCCGGCATCGCTGACTATATTATCTTAAGTAATCAGTCGTTGTTTAGCAAGCAGCAGCCCCTTGTAACGCCGCTGTGCATCCTTTATTCTTTGAATATTAAGTTTAATACTGAATATCTTTGTTTCTAAGAACAAGGACAATTTTACCATGTCTCATTTTTGTCAAAAACGTTCAGTTCCTATTTTCACACTTTTATTCCTGGCATTTACTGGGGTGATGATCGTCTCCCGCCTTCATTTCCAAGGCGTCTCTACTCCCTGCCAAGTTGGCATCCGAGTCACGTGTCGTCGAGCGTCTGGCTAGCCAGGGGATTGCAGGAAGAAATTTGTATTATCATTGGATTGCCGACGTGGCGCGCCAGCCGAATTTCCAGAGGGATGAATAATAATTTTAGTAATTGAGCTGTTCGAATTAAGGCCGACAGAATTCCGAAGGAGGTGCTCGTGGGGAGAGAGAGAGAGAGAGAGAGAGTGAGACTCAAATATTCGGGGAACCATCTCGTTAGGGAGCAAGAAAGACATTATAATCGGATCATATTGAACCATCGAATCATGACGGGAGATTTTCTAATTAATAATTGATTCTTTTAAAGGCCCGTTCTTATTGAAATAAAATTTTATCAGGCGTACAGGCTGACAATTCGATACTCTCTCAAGATACTCGAATTCTTCTTTAATTCTTTCGGCTTTCACTCGAGTACCGGCGGCACTGCTCCCTTTGTCATTCGGATGTACATATCAAGCGACGCGCTCGATGGGATTAGATGGAGTACGTTTATCAGACTTATCTAATAATGAGAGATAACGATTGCAGTGGGTAGCTTTGTCCTGCGGTGCAATATTGATTCCTGGAATAGGAATTAGGCATCCGTTTGTAACTAGCACTACTCGGATCGATTCCAACCAAAATTCCTCACTATCTAGTCCGATGACACGATGAAGTTTCTAATAGTCACCATCCATGAACATGGATATTTATTCATTAATATTCCGAATGACTATGATTTCAGCCGGTATTTCTCTTCTCAATATTGGAGCCTAAATTCGAACTATATCATGCAGGATTTCCCGAGGGCTTCAAAGCCCACAGGCTCGTTCTACGTTCCAGGCGTAAAGCTGACCATCATTGCAGTTATTACGCGTGGATTTTCGCCGACGGGTTGAAGGACATAAGCGCAGGTACTAAACTTGTTGCTCTGGAACGCGTCCAGCAGAACGAGCGCAATTACTCTTTCAATCGATCATCGGCTCTCACCCTGGACCCTGCCGAGTTCTCAATCGAGAATCACCTTCCAACCTTTCAAAATGAACTTCAAGTGGCAAGTTCACCTTTTCATAAATAATGATATGAACTTCTCTCGTGTTTTTAGTACGGTCTGGCAATCCTCGATATTTTTCTATTAAAAGCATTGAGACTGTACAAGTAGAATAACCGAGAGTTTCCTGATGCTTTATTTTTTTAAGGAATTGGATTGAGGTCTGAATTGCAATTGTCATGCCAATTTGAATATAAGTTTCACTTTACTAGGAGCCAGTTTTCCCTGCATATCTCTGGCACCCAGAGGAGCTACGCCAAAGTATGACCGAAAGGAAGCACTTCCTCTTTTTGCCTCGCACATATACTCTCCCCTTTTCTCTGTGTGTCTCGTGGAAAAGGCATACCGATATTTTCAGAGTGCATAGGGACTGTACACGCGATCATATTTCAAAATATCCAGGCGCACGGAATGCGCACATTGGCCCGCTACCGTCCCGCAGCAATTCGCTTTTAATAACGATCATGAACACGGATTTATCGCGCAGCATTCTAGTGTATCTGGATTCCTTGGTTCTCTTCCTAACACCATTATCCTTATTCGTAGTTGGTCGGCTTTATTACTTGAGGAGAGAAGCAGGGAAGCCCGCTTTTGAGAATTGGAGCAAAACTGTCTGACGGATCAAGTTAGCATTGGACTCTAACTCGTCTAACTTTTTTCGCATTCTCCACTCTCGGCTGACTTTCTACTCTCGTGTTACCAAGTAAATCAGGACTTGGAACCCGCTTCTGTGCAAATGCCGGGGGTGGATGTTGGTGGTTGTCATCTCGCATTGATACCTTGGGACTGTGGAATGACTGCCAGTCGGGCAGCATCACGCTGCCCTCATGAATACGTGACATTCGCTGGAAAGCAGAGCACGGCGTGCAATGCGTGAGAATCCAGCTTCAGTTGCATTTTACTAGGAAGCGAACCGTTTACCTTTAGCTCCCACTCTTCTTGCTATCTGATCCGCTTTCCCTTTATCTCGCCCATACAGCGTCATTGAAAGTCTTCGTTATCCTCTTATACAGCATCCTCTACCCGGGCAAAATATCTGGAAACTTTTGATTTCCCTTTGTTCTTGCACCGTTGATTTCTCAATGGGTGAAACATGTAGTTGAGTCACTGGGTAGAAATTAGAAATGCCTTTGAAATTCCGTAGTGCGATGATGTGGCACATAAACGTGTCAAGCGGTCTCACGCCGGCGAACTATGGGAGCCTTCCCTTCTCTCGATATCGATTGTCCTAATCCGCGTCATTAATTACACAAAATTGGAACGAACAGTAGCAAGTCAATTGATGTGTCACGACTTTTCCGTCGGCTCTGGCTCTCCCTTTTATCGGATAATAAAACGACGTCGCCGGGTGATATAGCCCACGAGGAATCCTTGCTTCTTCCGCGGAAATTGAGTTCAATATCAGTGTCAGCACCAAAGAAGCGGACGCACCCATAAATGTCTGTAATAATCTTGCCGCTAAATCATGGCTCCGCATGGTTTTCATACTGCTAGAGTCGCTCACCTCCTATCTACCCGGAACTACCACCTTTGGCACAATACATAGCCTATCTAAAGCTTGTCGGTGAGAGCATATCAAGTCTTGTTCATTCATTGGGCAGGCAGAACGTTAATCGTGTCACGAGCCATCCGGACAGCTTATTCATCCCTGATAATCCTTGGACACGGAATGAATTAATCCAGGAATTATACGGCGCTCGGTGGGGTCTTTTCTCGATTGAAACGACAATTTCATGCGAGGCATTTTCAAGTTCCCCTTTTTCCACAATGTCGCCGGGAGAAAATGAACGCATTCCGGTCTCGATCAGAACTCCCGATTCCATCAGATTTTTCTATTGAGACAAATGAGTTTCTCCAACAGCCTAACACGTCCCCCATTAACCATTTAAACTACGAATTTCCTTCTATGTCGCCGCAAGTGGTTAACTTAGAAAGAGACCACCAGGAGCACCTTTCACCTGGTTATCAACTGCTTTATTTGCGGAGGCTTCGTCCAACCACAAACTATTTCGCCGTTCCACTCGAGTGCCGACAGCCTGGAAATAGCGTGAAGAGATTGTTCAACAGGCGTCGTAATTTCGGTGCACCGAAAGCGGATAGTGAGATTGAGTCAACAGCAGTATTTCGACAGAACAGGAAATTTCCCCCGCAAATTTGTAATTAATTTGAGCTAACGGTGGAGAGTTTTTGAAACAGTTTCACGATGTGAATGACACTTCCATCGAGGACTCTTGGATACCGCAAGTTGTGCTTATTTGAAATGATACAATGCAATCGTCCGTATAATGTGTATCGGACGAGACGCTATGTCGAATGGGACTCGAGGATGAAGAATGGACGTGCTGTGTGTGCGTTCGTGCTTTTATAGACCAGTGTCAGCAGACCAGTGTGCATTTCCGTGATTAGCAGCCAATGTCAGTAGAAAGGTTCGAGGCAGTATTATCTAGTGATCGAAGTTTATCGTGTCCCATGGGATTGTTGCTCATAAATAACGATAAACAATCCGTTGAATTGAAGATGGCCCACTGAGGAAGCTTACCAGGGAATGATGTGTAGTGTCGGGCTTGAGTCCGTGCGCGAGTTTACACGTGGCAGTACACACGTTCCTTTCAACGCTCTTTCCGCCGCTCGTTTTGTGCCTGATATTTACGTCCGGCTACATAGAATGGAGCCCGCGAACACTGCGGGAATCGTCTTTCGTGCACACGTGGCTCGGATACCATTTCCCTTCTCTGTCAACGAAACAATGGAGAGCCTCGTGCAATTTTCCAGTCGCGTGTCAAGGCCTTTGTCGGCTCACTGTAATCCCTTGTTGAAATCTGGATTTCTGGATGAATATAAATTAAGCAGAGCACTCGTTGAGTACTTTGAAATGTATTACTAATCGCAACATGGAACGCCTTAGTCTAAAGGCGACAGTACTGGCCGCAAAGTAGGAGAGACTCGGCTGGCAAGGCTGCCGATCGTTTTGGCAAAAACTATTTCTCGCCGATCTGGATGGAGAAGTGTGTATATATAGAGGGAAGTAGCCAGATGCCTGGCGACTTAACGGTGCCATATACATGATTGCGTGCGAAGCGAATGCGTCGGCATGAAATGCCTGGCCACTTCAAAGCACGCGCACTGCGAAGTAATAAGTACACCCTCAGAAATTTGCGAAAAAATAAATTTTGAGCTAGGGCTCTGGAATTTATATCACTTCTTCCTTGATGCAAGAAAACATTCCCCACCAAATTTCAGCCCCGGAAAAGATCGGGAAGTATGGAAAACATGGGGAAAACGACGAAAATGAATTATTCAGGATCGGTTTTCCATGTGTTTTACACACAATTCCAGCATTTCTGCCACATGTTTTATGTTTTCTATCCGTTTTCATACTCAAACAATTGATTTATCAAGCGCTCACCAAAGTCCGAAAACCGTGGAAAAAAATAAAAATTTTGAAACACCCTTCCCGACCGTTTCAGGGTCTGGTATTTCGTGCAGAGATTTAGTATTTAGCTAGGAAACAGTGGTATAAATTCCAGAACCCCAGGTCAAAGTTCATTTTTTGGCCCAAAAATTCGTCAAGGGGTATACCCAGAAAAATTTGCGAAAAAATGAATTTTGAGCTAGGGCTCTGGAATTTATATCACTTCTTCCTTGACGCAAGAAAACATTCTCCACCAAATTTCAGCCCCGGAAAATGCCGGAAAGTATGAAAAACATTGAATAAACCGCGAAAATCAGGTGAGATCAATTAATTAGAAGGGCCTTTCCGAGTGTTTTTGATACAATTCCGGCTTTTGAATCACTGATTCTTTGCTGAACAATTCAGGACAGTTGAAAAATATTCGAAAAGAACACGAGTTAATGTAAAAGCAAATAATAAATCTTGACCCTACTGATACACCTAGCAAAATCGGTTTCCGATGGCTCTAGCATTCAAGATGAAAGCAACCGCGCCGGTTTACCAGCGAGAAGTACTCCTGGCATTGCCCGACTTTCGCCAAGTCGGCCGCCAAGCTAGACACGTACGTGTTCGACCGAACCCGACTTGATTCGATGAAGCTGGTTGAGCTCCTTGGCAAACACTCCACTCGTAACATCAGACACATAGCTGAACGAATTGACATCTAATTTTCATTTGCAATATACGATCAAGTCTCTTCGAGGTGTGGATCTTTGAAGGTTTAATGGTCACGACGTCTATGAACTTCGGAACCTAAAGGAAAAAAAATCGCCGATAACTTTCTTCAATTACTTCATGATTACTTCTTAAAGTTTATTAATTGCATGAGAGCATCTTGAGATCTTGTGAGATCTTCGGGTGGAGAAGTCCGCGAGTAATTCCCCTTTGGGAAGGTAACAAGCAAATGTTAAGCTCAATTTCAACTGGCAGATGTATACTCGAATGGTGCAAGGGTCTCAATTCTCGACTCCTCGTCTAGATTCCAGCTCATAAGTACATAGAGGACACGTGAACACATGCAACGCTGCTGGAGCTCATTAATCAAACTTGCAAGGTGAACTCGTGCAAAGAGCTCGTTCTCTCAGTATCTACGTGTACATGAGAAAATGTCGATGTTTAACGTATGGTGGGTCAGTGATGTGAATTCAAATTCCATGTATAACAGTGTGAGACACTGTGTCTGACCAGTGGCGGACTATTCTACTTGATTGGCGCGTACGAGCCCAGTACTGTCGAGGAGTTGAATCCCACTGACTAAATATTTGATCCGCCCCTTTTTAAGGCATTGACTGCATTTTCTTAATTAGTCGGCGGATCTGTGCTGGCACTAATTAGGTGAAGGGGATTCGCCGCGCCGCCGGCCTGTTCGCCGGAAAAGCTTTTGTCCGATGGTAGGGGTAATTTCCGAAGGTGAGAGGTTGTTATAACTTCTTGAGCCCGAACTAACTAAGCGCATTAGCCGTCTTAGTATTGGAAGGAGTACATCCCCCGTTGATTCTCATACGAGAAAATCGATATGCCAACCCTTTCTATCCTCGACATATAAGTATTCACTTGGAACCTAGCGAAATCTTGTACAAAGGTTAGCTGCTGCCAATGCACCCAGGGAATTAATTGAAATTTCAGCTCCCGGACAAACGGCAGAATGGTCGAAGGAGCGAAAGGTGAATTTCAATGTTACCAGTGCAAATAAGGGCGGAGACTTTTGCTAGTCAGCCGGGAGCTCTCTGCCGGCACCTTTAACATACGAAGCGTGAAGAAAGCGACATCCCGTTCCTCCGGCATTAGGAAAACCCGATATATATCAAGGCACACTGAGGGATTCGCGAACAAATAAAGCGCTGATGCAAACAGGTGAGAGAGCAAACACCGCTAGAACAGCGAACACAGTCAAATTCGGTGCGAACGGGCGAGAGAGATAAAGCAAGTGGTATTTACGAAATTGTATCTGAATTCCGACTGCCGGGCCGGATTCTTGCGCCGGAGAGCAAACGCCCGAACAAACACAGCCCTCTTCGTGCTCGTGCGATGAATTTCCTCGCTCGGGGCGTGCCGTGCATTCACCACCACGTATATTCCCTAATGAATTTCGAACGCCCTTTCGTGACGTCACTCAATCCCTCTATAATGACCTGCAACCCATAAGCCACATACCGACATATATCGTTATACATTTATCCTTTATTTCTATTATACATTTTATTCCGTTTATGTCGAAGAGAGTTTGTATGTGTCATCTATTTTACATGAGTCGGAATAGGCGGCGTATTTTCCACTTTTGCGCGAAACTTTGCATTTCCGGTGAATTTCAAGGCGAGAGGCGGATGAGCCGTGCGCCGGTGACTTTCTCACGGAAATAGGCGAGTCCGCCGGGCAAAGGAGCTAAAGCGGGACGTTGGAAAAGCATTTCTAGGATCTAAGCGCCGGAAGACATCGAGGCGGAGCGCGAAAACTCTTTTCCGAAAAAGTGCTAGACCACCGACGCTTTACCTCTTTCTTTCTCTATATAACTCTGCAAGTAGTTCCTAACTTAGGTTCTTATGTTCGAGGGATTCTAGAGCAAACATATAGTGCAGTGATTAATTACTTAGTCTCAGGAGTTGCCTTATTTTTTATGGATCTAACTAAAATGTGATAAAGGAGATGAAGCCGGAGTGAAGAACAGCATGTGGGATCACGTGGAAACTGAGGAATATCGATCGCCTGGAGGTGCAATCGATATTCCAAAAATAGTGCGGAAGAGTCTGGGGCGAGCTGGGTAGCTGAATATTTCGGATGAATATCTCGGCCATGATTTGCGCTTTTCAGTGCACGCAATCATTAGGATAACCCCGGAGAAGTAGCGCCAGAATATTTTAGTAATACTTTGAGGAATAGGGAGGATAGGGAATATTTGCCGAGTGGTTCAGGAAATGGAAAAGCGCGGAAAAGCGGAGGATCTTAGTGTATACAAAGAAAGTGGATGTGGTTTATTGCTGGAACTTGTTGTATCGGCTACTTCTTCACGGGCTTTTACTTTAGACACATCGATAGAGTCAAAGACTAGTGTAACTGCACACCAAGCCCGGCTGACTTCTCGCTTTCCGTTCCCGTTTCCGAAAGACAAGCACGCCGTTCGCTGAATGCGAATCTAATTGCAACCGAGAGTGCTTGGCTTCCGGGAACCTTCCTTCTAATATCCCAGCTCTAATGAGCGTCCTCTAAAACCGCCACAATAGGCGTCAGTCGATACGAAGCCTTTTATTCCAAGTGCTTTGTACTCTTGGAGAATTGAAGCTGCGAGTGAACCAGGATTCTTTCACGGAAACACGTTACTTCGATATTGCAGGACTAAACAGATCTATTGGCCGTTTTATTGTGAAACGTCCAATGAAGTTGCTTATCGCGACGCGAGCTTCATAAAATGACAAATAGGAAGGGGAAATGAGGTGGGGTGCGCCGAGTAGGAAGGGAAGTATTATTCGTCAAAGGACGCGTTGGTGGGGAATCGAAGTCTGCTGAGAAATAAACGAGCAACGATGGTCGCTCTAACAGAGACCAGTGTACTGATTGCGAGCATTGTCCCCTCGCTTTCCAATGGAGCTCTTCCATCTTCCGAAGCTCTGTTTAAATGACCGGTGCCGGTACTCCTCTCGCGCACTGTCGGTCACTTCTGTCCAGAAAATCAAATCGGAAGCTGCCAGACTCGACGATTCAATTTGTCACGATCAACGTCAAGGTCACATCACTTTCCAACTGAAATTCGGAAACTGCCCATCGCACTGTCAGTGGTGTTCTTGATCGTTCATTTGAAATAAAAAACGAGCTATCTGCATCTAACTTTGATCGTGCCAAATTCTATTGAGTTTTCGCAATTGCTTTAGTAAATTCTTTTCATGGCCACGACGAAAACTTGCAATGGTAGAGGTAGAGGAGTTAAAACGTCCAGAACTAAGTATTTCGATGATACCGCTTTCACCAAAATGGTTCAAGTTTGTTTGTCGTGTTATACATCGCAAGTTTCGATGCGTTTGCTGTTAGAGTGAGACCCAGGCGCGCGTGAAAATAATAAAGTATCGCGTGGTGGAAAAATGTCTGGAAAGGGGGGAAGGTTCGGCTTGAGTCACAGCTGGAATGGTGAGTGGCGAATCTGACAAAACTTTGTCGCGGAAGTTTGGTGAAAAGCCAACGGTGAACACGCTCTTACGTGGTGCGCCGGGAACGGAGAGCAAGACCGATAGTCCGAAAGAGTGAGAAAGGCGAATCTCTATCCACAGCATTTCCGTAAGCGAGTAAACTTTGCGGAAGTCTTTCGAGCGAGTTTAATAAATACTGGCTTTGCCCTTTGCTAACTTGCGAGTTTGGCTCTCGCGATCCCTGCCCGCCGGCTTCCTTGTTCCAACTCGGTTCGACCTTATTTATTTCCACATACGCACACGCACTCACACACACCGACGTTAAAGGCTTGCGCGCCCGGCCACTTGGACGAGATATAGTATGCCTGTGCTTTTAAAGCATGCTTATCGATGAACTCTCCGATGGTGCTTTATTTATACTATGCCTGCTCAATTAGAGATACGGAAAGCAAAGAGTGACTCCGGCTGACTTATCGATCGAAATTCAAAGTGATTGAAGCGAAGCCAATAGACGTATCGGTTTCGGCAATAGCGAGAAACTGTCGAGCAGTGTGGGCAACAAGGCTTTTGCGGTAACGGTCGACGGAAAAGTGAAAATAGTGAGTGAAAAACCGAGGAAAAATCGCTGGTGGTGTGCCAACTGACTTTGCTGCATCCTTTCGCCCGTTTCGACGGCACTTTAATTCAAATTATATGGAAATTCGAGCACGAGCGCCTCCGGCCGTTTAATTATGGCTTGCGCGCCCACCGCCACTTTACGATCGGCCGCTTCCCGGAAAAGTTCTGACTTTGCGATGCAAAGCACGCTCGAAAAAGTCGAAACTCACTGCTGCGCGCGCCACTTCTCAGTCAGAGAAGCAGCTCGGCCGAAAGGAGACGCTTCAACGCATTAAACTAGTTGTTATTTCCCAGCTGGGAGAACTCGTAATCATAAAGTATTCCAGTGTCGTTGCACCAATCAACTTGTAACGTTTACCTCACAATTATTCGCTAATGATAAAAATGATTAAGAAATGAAAATGATTGAATTTGCAGTGATGAGTCAGAGTGTTTGTAATAACTAGTTCGGAGTGCAGATGGTTAAAAGTATGTAGGTCTCCTGTTTTCGCGCTTCAAAGCGACCGGCCTTCCTTCCGATCCGCTGCTTTTTTTAATATAGCAGTGTTCAAGAGCTACTGTACACTGGCCTACTGACATTGTAGAGTAGGGACGACCGAAAGAAAGAGAGGGTATGCGGGCCTCGCCTCCCGCTTGCCACGCGCCGTCGCATGCCTACAGAACACAAGAATTTTCACAAAGGGGAACCAGTCCAAAGCGAAGGCTTCAATTCTTTCCAGCGATTCTCGCGAAACCGGCAATATCTCCTAAAAATTTATTACCAGTGCAGCCGCTGTTTCTCGCAGGATCCTCTTTTTTGCCTGGGTACCACATGACAATGAACCATTCTCAGCCCTTTCATCCATTTTCTCCGAATCCCTGGGCTCATTCCTATTTCACTGTACGAATCCTGTGGATTAAGCGAGTAAGGTAACATGCTCCATTACGATAAATAATTCGCAGAATGAATAGTTCGAATTCAGCGAGGCGGAAATGTTTATTATTGGATTCTGCGTAATAGAAGTGGATGCTGCAAAATTTGACCGGCTCCTTTATTAGATTAATACTGCGCAGAGTTGGAATGGTAGATATTGAACGAAGGTTGATTGGCAGAGTAGATTAGCTTTGGTGGGATATGTTCGCTTTGATTTTAACCAAGAGTATCCTCAACGCGGTGGATGATGCTCTACAATTCTTTTCCCCTCACTCTGTTTCTTTCTGAAGCATTATTAGTGCCGAAAATTCAACTTTACGAACAGTTTTTTTGCCCGTGGAGAAGCTCTAGCATCCCGGAAGTTGTAATCACGAACAACAGTACGAACCGGTTTAACACAGGTCTCTAATGTGATTTCATTAAAGATCTTAATTACTAACCGCTGGAAAGCGCATTAATTCTCACTGGTCCAGCTCGGTAATTAGCGTTCGAATGATACTGGCAGCAAGAATCTCGCGTATCCGACTAATGTTGTGCGACATTGACCAAAAAAAAAAGGAAAGTGAGAAAGAGGATGATCAAAGAGCACTCTGTCCACGTAGACGCGTTCGTGGTTTGACAATGTTTGCCAACTCGTTGAATTTATCTCGATTCCATTAACCAGCTATATTTAGGCAAGCTGTATTGCCTGCAGCGGGAGAAGTGGAGAGAAGCAAGCGCTTTAGATGTTGCTTCTCTCTTTAAAAGCGTGGATCTCGCATGTTCCCTCTACTCCTCGTGCTCCTGGCTCGGGGAATATGGAAATCCTCGTGAACGCGGTGGAAAATCTCTGGGTACACAGACAGCGAGTTCGCCGTAGCCTTCAAAGCCCCCCGGAGGTAATCAGGCTCTGCTGGTGGAAAGGCAAGATCGTGTGAAAAATGGCCAGACTGACGGCGAGGACGGAGATTGCACGAAAAATTAATTGCTCTTGTGACTCCTGCATAATTCTAATGGCAGCAGAATCTTGCGCTCCCGTTCAACCGACAAAACGCCTGTTTAAACTACTTATTTTTCTTGCCATTTCAAAAGAACGTGTTAATTGCTGTCGAGAGAAATTTTTCTTGATGAATAGTAGTCGAAGTGGATTGGTATCCAAATGTAATTGATATTCTACCTTTCCGGTGTCTCACACCTGAGAAAATGGAAAGGAGGGTGGTGGGTGGGGCGGTGTCTTTGACGCCTTTATCTCGAGGTGAACGTCGAAGCCAGAGGAAAATTGTCTGAACCACCTCGGCTGCGAGAGAACGTCGGCTGACAACGTGCGCGCCGTTTCTCTTTGTCACTCGTTATCGGCGAGACAGCCTTTACCCTGTAGGACGTGCCGATAACGTTAACGGGAATTCAGCGAAAAAATCGATCCCCCGTCGCGGGCCGATTAAGGAATTTATCTCGTTGCTTCTTCCATCGCCACCTCTGACTCATCCGCGACACAACAATTTTCGCATAACGCCACCCTAAATACAACCAGTGATTGAAATTCAAATACTGAACACCCTTTTAAACACGGGTCTTTAATTTTTATTGCGATCTCAAATAATATTGCAGCAAATTATAATTTACGAGCGGCAAAAACAGCTGTCTGGTAGTAACTAAGCCAGTTGGGAAGTAGAAAAATTGTCGTATCGCGTGAGCGTGTCGCAACGCTTTGTTAAGCAATTTACTAATGAGTTATTGCGAGCTCTTTCCGAGTCTAACTGGCAGCCATCACGTGCCCGGCAATTCTTTTATTATTTCCACCTAACTAACTAAGCCATCCCCCTTGCCATCCCCCTTGCCATCCTCCTGGCCAGCAAGCCGGCCCGCCTCCTCCTTTGAGAGTGCGAGCTCGATGCTTAACAAAAGCAGGCAAGGTGCGATTGTTCGACCGTGGACTATTTGTTGACACACCCTTGGCCCGGCACCCTTTGTTTTTCTTCGGACGCGTTGCTTCGTTATCGCTTAACTGCTGAGCTTCCAACGAAAAGCCCGGCAGAACTAGACAGAGCCAGAATCAGTGAGAGAGAACGGGGTCGTTGTCGGAGAAGACTGACAGAAAAGAATACGCTCGCTTAACTGAGAAAACTGGGGTCCGCATTATGCCAGAGAAATTCTTCCCATTACCTGTGATATCCCAGAAGCTCTGATTAGCATTTAAGTAAAATCCTGATGTCAGAATCAAAAACTTGTGCGCTTCGTGCGATAATCTGTTTACACGCTGGATTTATCTGAGTGATCTGAGAAAAGGTCACCATTAAATCGCAGTTGTTCTGGTTTCAGCGGATCTTTCGCGAATGGACGGCACGTTTTTCTCAGACGTTCCATTACCGAAAGTGAAGGAAACTTGCACTCCAACCCACCCTCGGGAAAAGAAATGCGAAATGAGTGATGACGGTATCTGACGGTTCTCGTCTCTCTTTTTCAGTAGATAGTATAGATAGGAGCACTGCTCCGGCAGACAAAAATCGCTCGGGTCGACCACTGGCTGTTATCGGATGGGAAGTCTCCCTCTCGTGGGAGAGTTCGTTCACGGGCAAATTTATTTTCGACCGTGAAATATTTATCGTGTATGGGTGAATGCGCCGAGCGAACCGTCGGCTTTTTGAGACCGAAAACCGCCGAGCGGGACACGGTTATAATAGTGATCTATTATACTGACTTCGCAACTACTAACTTTACGATCACCAAGTTGTCGTCCGTTATCGTTATGCGCCCGCCCGCTACCCTTCGGCGGTTTCGATTCATTCCAGAACAATATATAACAAAGTTTCCGGTTTCCGGCCATTTTCCGGGGACTCTTTGCAATGACTAGGATAGATAGAGACCGCACAGCAATAAGAGAACGAGGGATTGGGAAATTCCGATCCAAACCCGTCCAATCACCAGCAGGAGTAATATAAAATAGTAATTTCATCGTAAAACCACCAAGTCCCAAAGGGTTAAAGTTGCATGGTTTTATAGAGGGGGAAAGTCCGATCAGCGTATCTCTCGATGAAAGAAGATTGCTGAGATCCATCGAGATTCCATGCTTCGCCAGGAACCCATACATCCATAGATCTCTCACATATGCACTTTCGCCCGTGAAATATATGAGCGGGCTCGCTGTTGGCTGGTCGGTGCACCGGAAATTTTTCTTGAATTTATACGGCAGTTGCCTCCGATGCTCATCGGAGCGTGCTTTTGCCTCCTGAGAAACAGCACGACACACACGGGAACGAACAAAGCGATTGCAAATTATACATTTTATCATTTGATATCCTCCGCATACCTCGACATACCTATATTCTCGTAATCCCACGTGAGCGAAGAGTATGATACACGATTTTCTGTGATAGATGCGATCGACGAAATATCGTTCCTATAAATCTGCCATGTTCTGTTACGAATGAAAAGATAAAAATCAACGGAAGGGAACACTTCGGCACAGCTTCCTTCGTTGGACGCAGAATATCTGCATAATTCGCGGTACCTAGATCACAGTTAATGTATGGGAAGAGCAAACTATCTACAACAGTCATTGGTTTCATAGTTTGGCGGTGAAGAGACATAAAATAATTACGACTCCAATTTGCCTCGCTTGAACAATCTCCAGGAAGATAGAAGCACTTTCTGGCTGAAGGGTGATAGTGGGAGGGAAAGGAAGTGGGCGACTCGGTCTCATTTATTGCAGCACAATGAAGTTCCCTCTCGATCTTTGGCGATCGCTGGCCGGGGCGTTCGTTAAAAGCCTTCTTTCTCGCCCTCATCCTACGCGCGAGTTGTTTCCTCGCTCCATTCGGCAAATGGGTCACGTCTAGATGCGCATACATGTATGTTTGCGTTATTGTGATGCCTTGACCCCACTTCCAGAAACACTTTACAGTCCAACTAATTGAATTTCGGAAGTAAGAAATTCTTCTCTGTTACAGTTTTTCGCCGAGGGGGATCATGACAGGAACATATCTGAGATCGGTGAGTAAGAGCATTCGTTATAAGCGTGTGATTTTTCTCGCTCATTAGAATTTTGGAAATTCTGGTATCACTGCCAGTGCAGTTGGCACTTTCAATATAACAGATTCAATTGCCAAGGGCCAGCGGCCTTTAATATTCTAGTAGCACTCGGTTTTCAGCGCCGATGAGTATGCTTCCGAGTATTACTTCATTATACGTAGCATTCAATCTCCATAAATTTCACATGCAGCTAGCAGAGAGAGTGGCGCGTTACACAACGAAAAATTTATATCGCCAGGCCCGTTGGCGATATCGTGGCCAGCAGGACCACCCCTCTACTAGATCGATGTATGCGCCAACCAACATAGATTCCCAGATACGTTTGAGAGCACTTTTTGCCGAAATGGCTTTGCGCACGCTTGCACTTATCGTCCACCGATTAAGGTGCAGATGTTAGAGGAGAATTTCATCGGAATTTCGACAGTTCTTAGTTCACTTTAAAGCAGAATCATACGTATACATAGTTCGGTATTTCACACTTTAATCAAGAAATTCTGCTGTGAACAATTAGTTTCATGAACAAGGAAAATCGGTAATCAGTCAAGTTCTTTCTCCAACGTTAATTAAATTCGCGGTAGTCGAAGTTCGTGCCCGGATAGTCGACAGGAAGGAAGACACCGAAAAAGTTGGAGAAACTTTTCTTATTCGCAGGTACTACGGAGTTGGAGTTTGAAGAATCCAACAGATCGATAGTCCGAGATGCAACTCCCCGATTCCATTGCACACACACACACACACACACACACACACACACACAGTTCCTCTATAATTTCGATCAAGCCCCTCCCTCGCTTTTCCCTCATAAGAGTCTAGCCAGGAAAGTTAGTCGCCCGTATGATGGAGACTGGTTGACTGGTGAATAGTGTTTCCGACAAACAGATCTCTAGATCACACCCGTTACATATTTCTCATCTCACTTCCTCTTCTTCGAGCTATAACCTTCTGATGGAGTTGCATCTCATAAATTCAGGCATCGCCTTAACCCAGTTCAGATATTGTAGCCCAGCTATTTTGTTCTTTAATAATTACACAACTTGATGCGCGCATAAACACGAATATATCCGTGCCCGGGCAAGAATGTCTTGACCCAGTTAAGGCCCAGTTTCCGAAAAGCAACCTGGAGAGCATAAGGATGTCTGAATATCCTTGTCCGAAGTGAAGCCCCTCTTCGGGCGAACGGACTATTAATTTATCTCCGAGTAGCGTCTCGAATAACCACGTCAGCCCGCGAATTAGGAGAATATCGATCACACCATTTTCTCGATGAGTCTTCCTCAGTGCGGGAAGGGTCGAAAAATTCGGGGAGAGCTCGCTCAATTGCTTTAGTTCCGCGAGGAGAAAAAACCTTCCCGACAGCACGTGATTAATCGACAGCGATATTGGGGGATCGAGAATTGATTGGGCCAATTTAATGATAGGATTCGTGGTTGCTCGGATGGACCGAAATTTAGAATTTCATGGCTAACCACGGTTGCACCTGTGGGCTTATTAGTTAATAGCAAAGTAATTATCGTTCACCGAAGCGTACCAACTAACTAACCGGGTTTGCACTCAATTAATTCTAATTAACGGGGAAAGCTCACGTGGCAACCTGATGGAACTCCTCTCTCTCACCCCAACTTTCACTCGTCCTCTTTATCTTCGGTACGAGACATTTAGAAGCTCTAATTATACCTAAGGGGATATTCACGAAAGCGAGAGTCATTTTTCAAGAGAAAACGGAGATCAGATAGCTACCGTTCTTTTTCCCGTGGAGAGATCGACTTAATGGCTGTAAAGCTTGCAAGAACGGGTGTTGATCTTAATTAAATTTCCTATTCACACCGGGATTATTGGCAGAAACACTCTGGTGTTCAGTAAACAGTCGTATTTGTCAATATAATCAAGCAGAATCCACGAAAACTAGAAACGATGGTTTAGGTAATGTGAAGGAGTGAGAGAGAGCTGGGATTGCTTAACAGAATGATGGAGTGGTGGGCGTAATTTAATTAGCAGTACTTCATGAACCAGAATAAATGAAAGCATCCTGGATTTTCGATGAATTTCGCATTTCTCTTATTCGGTTGGCAATCGCATGGTATTGGACGAATGAATTTCGTCAATTTTAGAGTCTCAACTACTTTTAGGAAGTTCGTATAGATCCGATTGCAGGGATGGCGGGACAAGTACCATTGTGTTAAGAGAGTTCGTCGCAGATATCGTGTTCCTAATGACCGAGAGAAAGCTGTCCCTTCTCAACGAGATCCGAAACCCTCGTCGGCCCGCAGAAACTGTTCGTGCGATTCACGGTAATGCATCTTTCTCCGACGAGTTGAAACATCGTCGGATATCGGGCTCGCGTGTTTGCTCGTCAAGTTTCGCCCCCATCGCAGCATCCCCCAGGTGAAAATCCGCCAGGCTGCAACAATGTTCTGGTCCATTCGGTGCTGATAGAAAGAGAGGCTGTTATATTCAGTTGTCGGGTTCAAAGTAGAACAGGATGAGTAATATTTTTCCTTGCGCACTCGTAAAATTTCGCTGGTATTCAAGGGTGTCTGATTATCGTAGCATCTTCGAAGGGCTGGGAATGCGTGCAACCCTCCGAGATGGGAATAAAGTGAGTAATGGAGGGGAGAAGAGTTGGGCGATGGCATTTACAGTGGATTGAATAGAGGAGTGTTTTCCATGGGACGCACTCCGCCCTGGCAGCCCCGTGACAAATATGAATCGCGTGTTTACTCTTCCGCATTCACTGAATTTACTTTTTCCTTCTTTGAACGGGAACTTTCCGCCAGACATTCTGGCTCTGGCCCTCCCCGACTCTCAAAGGACACACCGAGGACTCTCTCCCTTCTTTTCTTCGCAATAGATCCGCCCACCGTATCCTCAAGAAGTTTACGGTACAATATTCGTGGCTGTGGACTCGAAACTTCCGAACGAATACGTACGTGTACTCTGTAGAAATATTCGATTGCCAGGGGGCGAAAGTACTGGACCGAGATGCCAGCTGGAAGAGAGGAAGCAGTTTAACTTTTCTTTTCACCGAGTGCCAATCTGACTTTCAACGTAAAGGAGATATAGACTCTCGTCTTTGGGGCGAGGTTCGAGGCACGTTGCAGTGGAGTCTAAGAAAAATGCGCGTCAAATCGATTTCCACTGGCGACGAAGAAAAATAGAATACTTCTCGTGGAATCTCGGCAACTAGAAAAATCTCGCGATAGATGACAATGTAAAATCAAAATTAATTTTCCAGTCAGCAGTCGGGCTGAATATCGATCCTATGAAAAATCGAGGCTCCAGATTGAGGGCGTGATTAAGTTCTCAAGTAGCCCCGGATCAGTGACTCCCACAAACCGACACACCCACACATACACAGAGTAAGGGAGAGCGAGGGAGTCCAAAAGCAGGGAACCGATCTGTATCTGATTTCGATTATTCATCCCGAATGCTCCAGCGAGACGCGCAACCTCTGACCCGTTTTAGTCGCTCAGGAATAAATAGAGATAACAATCGGCTCGTAATCCCGACGACGATAAATTCTCCCGAGGGCTCACAAGTTCTCCTCGAAGTCTTGCCGGGGAAATGAACACGTTCCCACCGGGATTCAAAGAGCCGTGCAGAGAGGGGAATGCTACATTGTAGATTCGTACACAGTTTGAGGTCGGCGCGGCTCTCATCAGAGCCAAACAGCAAATGCATATCAGGGTATTCCCTTTAATCCTGGTGACCGCTATTTAGCGCCAGAATGATTATAATGCATGGCACCGGGTGCGTGTGCTCTCTTCCGTTCGAATTGCATTAGATAGCCACCACATTATCAACAGCCGGGCAAAATTCATTTTCAAACTCATTAAAGCCCAATTCACGTTGGATCGACACGGGGATCATTCGACACGAAGATCTCGCCAATTGTTCCATCTGTGAACCCCTTGGATATCCTGTCCTTCCAATAACAATAAAACTCTTGCGCACATGAAACTAAAGTCTCGTTGGGCAGACTGTTCGCAATGTAATGGTATACCTTTCACGACCCGTAGAGAAGGCTTTCTTTGTAAGGACTATTACTCCAGTATAAACTGGGAGATTGCACGTGTTACCGTGACCACCCGATTTTTGATCGTTCACATTAGTTCGCCCGATAGTAGCTTCTAACGGTCGGACCATTTAGCCGCGCATCGCTCAGCCATTAGACACGGCCGGCCGCGTTTACTCGTCCGTCACACCGCATGTTCGGTTAATTTCGAATGACTGTACTCTTAATAATTAATTTGAAGTGTTAGAGGAGAAAAGAATATTACTCTCCGTGAATAGAGTTGCAGTAAGTAGTAAGTTCATTTGCTACGTAATACTAAGGTATTCGGCATTCAATAAATGTAAGGAAGGCAATTGGACGGAAGAGGATGCTGGAGCAAAAAATTCACGGTGGTTCCGTGTTAGAGGGGTGTGTTCGGATAGGTCCAGATAGAGAGAAGCAAAAAATCGGACATCCTGCCCGCGGCTATCCATTTAGTCGGCTGGTTCCCCCTTTCTCTAGTACGGGTAACTGAACATAGAATAGATTAGGATCGAGTGTAAAGCGCTTGTTTGTCAGGCTTTCGAAGCTCATTACAAGTCCCTCCGGACATGCAAGTTTGTAATATTCGAAAAGTTACCGACAAAAGTCTGTAAGTTGAAAATCGACGGGGAATGTATTGACGGGTGCGAAAGTGAAAAAGAGAGGGAAAGGAAAAAACATAGGGTAATTTGATATGTTGCTAGGGGTCAGACGGGATGACGCCCCACTATGTTAAACTTGATGAATACCTCTATCTCTGGACCCAGTCACAAAGCATCCCCAACACAGTCCTGGAATTGGCTTGTCGCCAAGTTACTATCACGCTCGCACACATCGAACGACATAAATACCATCTGTTCTCGAGCGAGTTCTCCCCCCTTCAGAGACACTTTTGCGCCATTTAATTATGCATACGATTTCGTTAAGAATGTAGTGAATGACAGATAGACAGAGATGTTAAAAATAAGTCCGAGACTCAATGCACGGAAGTGACCGGTTCATCCCACTTTCGGCTCAAGCTTTCAGTTAGCCTGAGTGGTGGGAAATGGGTCAGTAGGACAATCGGCTTCTTAGGCAGATATCGCCCCAAGCTTACAATTAGCCACATATGCGCTAAGAAGGAAGCTGCCATGGGGATTGAGTTTCAGACGGATGCGAGTTGATGATAGATTCCCCAATGCATTTCCTGGGTCAGCGATCTTAGTTGGCGACGCGTTTAGTGTGAGGGTAGTGCTGTCGATGATCAGCCTATGTATGCTTCGGTGTCAATCATCCCTCCCTTGATAAGCGAAGTTCAACTCGAAACTCCTCGAGGCTGAGCGCTCGCCCTCCCTTTCCCTTTCCCTTTCCCACTCTCTCTCTCTCTCTCTCTTTCTCTCTCTCTCTCTGACTCTGACTCGCTCTCCTCGATTGCTCTCGACTCTGTCCTATCTAATACCAGATTACGAGCTTTTCCAGCTGAGATTGCGCAATTGTTCAGCTCGTCGTTCTCTCTAATCGTTCGGGATTTAACCGCTGCTCTTGCTGAGGAATCCTTTAATGAGAATGACAAAGGGGCCGACGTAGGATGCGGCCACGAATAATAATTGCTCCGGGTGTGGATCGATTCCCGCGTCAGTCATTTAATAAAAATTGTTTCTTCTGCAATTAATTGGCAGTTGCTGGTTGACACGTCCAACCAGATGTCGTTCTAAAGTTTATGCGTCAAAGATCGCACGTGCACAGCACGCATGCAGGAGAAGGTGAAACCGAGGAATTTCGGTTTCGAAATTTCAGTGGAAAGTTACGGATAAGGCAGACACGGAAGAGCGTGGATGTGTGTGTTGTTGTCGAGGGACTGACGACACAACGGGGCTATAACTATTTAGCGACGTTGGTGAGGTAGGTGCAAGCGTTATTCGCTCCTCGAAAATCGTGGCACACGTTATGCATGCAAAGCATACGCTCTGTAGGATGCGGACTTCCTCGTGTTCTCGTCGCAATGGATGCACCACACATCTGGTATGTGTGTGCACCTATATACATATGTCACCGAATTGAATCGCGATCGATCGAAAGAACTCGAGGCGTCGTTCGTCGACCCTTCGAGTAACTTTGGCCCTGGCGTTGGCCAAGTGGCTCTTCGGATTTTCATGTACTCGGAAAACTGAAAGGTCAATTTCCCCGGTGTGGTAAAGTGCTCTTCGAGAGTTCGAAAATGCTCCTAAGAGATGATTGCATCTGACGCGCCAATCCTCTGGGATACATGGATCGATCTTCTGATTATCTTTGGATAACGCGATGGTGCTAGCAGTAGGGTTTGCTTAATTAGGCTCGTTCACCACGAATATCAATCACCGACAGTGGCAACATGGTCTTTGGTGGTCCGATTATCTGGCCACGATTAATCTGTCGCAGAGGCACATGTCGTCCGATCGTAGTGGTGTGACTGTCGAGAACAACCCCGTCCACGGCAAATGGTTATTCTGTTCTACTAATCGTGCCTCCCAATTAACAGAACCTCAAATCAGTCTCCATAAATTCTCAATTTTCCTCTGACAGTATTCCTAGTTACAAAACTTGACTCCTCGATCTTTCCACTGGGTGTCTCCATGACTGGATCTATCAAAAGGGTGTGAAAGGAGCCTTTGTCCCTTTCATGACCGGGGCTTATTTTACTTGATCTCAACAGTCTAACTGGAGCAATGGAGTGTGTAAGTGGTAACAAGCATAAGCGGGTCGCAACAGCAGGAAAGGCGGAAAATCAGTATTTCGTGCGTGAAAGTGAGAAGAGTGGCCGAGTGGAGAGAGCAAAGCAACAGCACAAGCCCTAAGGGTGTGCTCTCTTGGCTTCCATGCGATAAACTCTTCGCTCTTCCAAGCAATCGCCCGATAAGAGGATCACCGAGAACCATGCTCTCACGAGCAGCAGAAATTTCGTGTAGCTTTCGCGGACAGGTGTAAGAAAAATATTGAATATTTGATCTAGAAGGTGAGAGCAGCATTGGAATTCCAGGTGCTCTCGCATTATCGATTCTACCGTGTTTTCGTGTCTCCCTGGTGGACTTGGTGACATCGGTTTCCGCTTTATCGCGATCCACCTTGTGCCAGTATTATCAAATAGTGACGGGACACTAAGATTTATGGGGGAACATACGCGGAAGCGCGTGCATATTTTCTTTTTTCAAGGAAGTGTCGGTCTTTCGTAAACCCAGGGAGAACTTCGCCTTCATCGCACGCATACATTTCGCTTGACGCGAGAACGATTATTTGGTTAGCATGATTCACATAGTTCACATACCTCTTTCTTCGTTCCAAGCATCTTTTGTACTTCGACGCCATTTACGAATGAGGAAGGTTAAATTCAAAGGCCTCTAAAAAACATTATTTATCAAGACAAAGGGTTAATTTATGATCCAATCTGCTGGAATTTCAACGCGATATGTTCCTTATCTGATTTCTGGCATCAGGCGCGAATAAGGCTAGCACATAATGTTCAAGTAAACAGAAGAACGATTGACCCATGTGTGACGGCAAAAATCTTGCACCATAAAATCCACGATCTTGGCTGTAAATCTTAATGGCTACTATCGACGTTACTACCCTCCCATTCTACCCCTCGACGTTCGTTCCAATAACGAAAATACAATGTGTCTCGGTTTCTCTAAAGCTGGAGACACAGGGAATAGGCACTAGAACGTATTTCGAAAATGTGGGATCGAGTCAGCTTTTAAAGACATCGATCAATCATGTTCGAAAGTCAGGGATATCCACAGGTTCCTTAGCGATAAATCGGGTTGGAACATTGGACGGAGAAAGGCCTGATAAAGGGCTTCTCCTATAAGATTGATAGTGACAGTGTGCCGTCTGTCAAATAGTGGTGCATGGGAAGTATACGTATATTGAGAAGAGGCGAGATAGAGTAGCGGCGGAGTGATGCCACTTTCGGGCAAAGGAGCGGAAAGAGCAGCTGCCAAGGAGAGTGAATATCTACTTTCGCTTCATTATATGAATGCAGCAGCGCTTGATGCGCGCACTTTGCCCTAGCTGGTACGGCCCATTAGAGTCACTTCGCCAGAGTGCAGCTGGATTCGCAACGCAATGATCAACCGCTACAATGGCATTCGCCACTTTCGAAAGACACCAGCCCAACTGGAGATCTGTCGACGAAATAACAATAATGAAGCTCTTTTGCGGGGATTCGCCTTTCAATGTCTGCCAAGGAATGACAAATGGCGGCTCCAGGTTGGCAAAATATTGGAAAATACTATTTTTCATACTCGCAAAATATTTCGTTGACAGAAGAAAAAAATCAGGATCCCCAGACAAGGAAAAGATACGTGGATCGTATATCCATAATGCATGCGTCGCCATCACTTGCCTATGTATGAGATAGCCTCGCATAGAGCAAACACGCGAGCGGCAGCCTCTTCTTTTAATCGCGCGGAATAAATAAAAACAGGCGTTATTTGCCGTGGCAGTGACATCCGCGTCGTCCTCGGGCACGCCAAATATTTTCAATACACATATGCCCATGCATATACCATGTATGTATGCCCACTGCCGAAAAACATACATGATGGTATTTCTTGTTGGTTGGTCTGAAAAAAATCGTGGCGAAGCACGGTCGAGTGGGGTATTTACAGGTTTACCTCCCTTTTTGACTAAGTACTCCAGCTGCTCTTTGTTCTGGATCCCTTTATTGTATATAAATTGAGGGTCCAGTCCTCTTAGAATTTGAGACGCCGAGACGGGAATAGCAGTTATGTTTTAGCATGGTTTTCAGCGGGGATTCGCAATTGAAACTTGCCCCGTAGCGTTTCCTGAGCGTAAGAGAATAATTGCAAGGAAAACAAGGATAGGTCTGACGGGTGGGATAAGGGTATGGTGGCCGGCGGCCGACAGCAGTATTTGTTCTCTGCTATCTAGCTCGACTCAACGAAGCATACCAGATACAGAATACAGGGCAAATGTGAGGTTGCAGGAATACACTGATATCACGGGAGTATCTTCACTGCCGTAAAATCGAATTGGCCATTCGCTCGAGTGCACGACATTCATCGGGCGAGACATTGATTTCTCATTTGCCTGGCAAATGAGCCGCCTTTGCTTCTTTTTCCATTGCAACGTCAACCACAGATATCTATTTCGCAACCAACTCTTTCTATCCCGACGATGATCACCCTTGGTGCTCCAAATCCATTAAGTGCAACATGCACTTCGCGGTAGCTCGGACAGAAACAAAATACAGAAGGCGGTGCTCGGAGTTCAGTATATTTTATGCGATGTAACCCCCCCTTTAATTAGCGAGCGCTTCGTTCTACTTTCCATTGAAGGCGAATATAAATCTCGTCGCTAGGCAGGCTCGCGTCATTGAACAGGTGGAACAGAGATTTTTCTATGTCCCGACGCCTGTGGAGACTGCAATTTCACGCTTGCGAGACGGATCTCTAACGAGGGGCCCCGAAATTACACGGAAATTACATTTGACCACGCGCGCGTATTCGCAGAAACTTTTTTTACGCAGGACTGTGACATAAAGCTGCCCGAGGAAGCAGACACGCGCTCGCACATGCCTGGTGCACCCACTGGGATTAAAAACCCTGGAAATTGTTGGCGAAAGATTGCAATGAAAATTTGCGGGCTATGCTGAAAATCTTAATTATCCTTTCTCTTTTAACATCGAGTTTCACTCGTGCAAAGTACAATAAAAAGATTAGAAATGCCACAGTTTTTATCGTAAATTGTCAGGGTTGATGGGCTTAGTAATGGAAAATTGTAAGGCTAGCTGGGATGAAATTTACGAGCGACAGAGGGCTCGAAAAATGGCTTGAATTTCGCAGACTGAAAGGATTGCGAGGAAATATGTAAGTCCCTGTAGATCAGGATTTCATTCCTTTGTACGACGAGGTTTGGTAGAAGCGGAGACAGATTCCCGAAGGTCCACGAAATTTAAATCGTCCCTCGTATATCTCTGCGGACACAGGCGATTTCATCCGATTCCGATTTCGTGTAATTTCCAATGCCACTACTAAACGGGTTTTTGCAATAATATTTCATCCATACAGCCGGTCCCCCGCTTCCACCATCGGAAAATAGAGGAAAAATATTTCTGCTGCGTTTTCGCCCAGTAATCCGGCGCTTGCAATTTACGCTCAAATGAACCGGTTCTCGCACTCCAACCAACCCCCTCGCGCTCTTCACTCCGTAAAAGGCCAATTGTGTTCTCCAATTGTATTTTCAGGGAAAAATCGAAATTCAACTTCAGTCCGATGGTAGTTTGAACGATAAAAGTATTTCTCTTTAGAACAATTGAGTCAGAGAATTCAGATGGCACAGATATACCAATGCAAAAGCTGTCCACTCTCTGGAGACTTATACAGTTTGCTAGAGATTAATTGGAGAGCGGGATTAGATTGATTCGAAGGCGATTTCACGAGATTCGAGAGGATTACAATCCCGGTCAAAAGTGCATCGGGATTCTCGAAGCTCGTAAATTGCAGGTAAAGGGATTCGTCAAATGAACTTTATTCCTGTCTGGGACAAAGTTGATAAACGTAGCTACGACGAGAACTAGAACGAACGGAGCGTTGAAGGGGGATGGTTGATCTAGGGTAGTCGGGGGGTTTGCGGTACCACCCACTCGGTTTACATGCAGCCTGGCAGCCCCAGCAATTTCGCCTGCCGAAGTAATAACGATGCAGCCTTTCTGGCAGCCTTTTTCATCGCTACACCACACCTCAGTCTCTTTCAACCTGGACCAGAGAAGAAAGAGAACATAGAGAATCATCATCCTCTCCTCGCGGCGCGGCGCGGCGCGGCGCGGCGTCTCCGTTCTCCAAGCAAACCTCGGTGGAATTCTCAGGGTAAACACACGAGGCAGAGGCGAGAGGTGGCAGTGAAATAAATCTCAGTCGGCCTCGTTTACTGGTCGATGTTCTTCGAACACTCATTAAAGCACACCCTAGAATTTTGCCAGGATTCGTTTAACAGCCGCCAGGATTTAATGGCACTTCCTTCCCCTCATTGCTTCTATTTCCTGGAAAAGGAAGAATTGCTGGGAATTAAACTGTCTAGTTCTCGTCACTGCCCTTCTCTCATTCTCAAGCATCTTTCTCAGTTGTATCAACCTTCCAAAAACCACGGAAATTTTTTGTTTTCCTTCCTGATGAATTGACTTCTACCAGAGAACGAAATCTGAGTCGGGAGAACATTCGTTCATGGACGCGGCTTTGTCCATCGATCTTTCTCTTCCATCTTCCTTTTTCTTTCTCTCCCTTGGTAGCTCGCGAATTTTAGCAGTATTTTTAGATGACCCAAAACACGGTATTCATGTAAACAGGAGCGATCCACTAGTAACAGTCATCGGGTTAAATAGAATCCGTAAAATGTCAAGTGCGCAATTACTAGGATTGCTATGTGGCCTCAGTGAACTCTGAGCCAAAAATATTGAATGTCACACGAGGATGGGATCGGTATTATCGTCGTTTCAAGATCATAAATCATGAATCAATTCTCGGCTAATAATTGGACGGTCGAGCAATGGCGAGTTCATGGTTACACAGTCGGAAATTTCATCGGGACTTCGATTACTCGTAGGAATTCTGCTAAGCTTGGAACGGCAGAATATGGTGGCTCTTGACGTGCAGGCAGGTGTAATATGTTCACCTCTGGAAATTTGCAGTAGTTGCTGAAGTAATTAGCGAGGGTATGCCAGCCCCATGCCATTCGAAGCGCACCAGGGAGATTATCAGGGTTTCGTGCGAACTGTCGGTTTGCGTGCAGCTCCGGCGTGGACCATCTTGTTTCAGACATTTCTGAATCTCTCCACAAGCAACCTCTCTCTCTCTCTCTCTCTCTCTCTCTCCATCTCGCCAATCGACGAGACATTAATATCTCTACAAGGTTCGAATTCGGTCAGAGATCACGTGAAATGTTGGAGATTAAAGTCGGACGTTCGGGCTACCTAGATGTTCATAGAGCAAGATATGTACGTGGCCCAGTTGATCTCATAGATATAGTAGGCAGTGGTCTTCCGTGAATGCAAATTCGAATTACCGGCGAGATTGCTTTTTGTGTCGAGACAGCTTAATACTTGAGAGCGGATTAATAGAGCGAAGCTCTAAGGAGCTTGCAATTCCCGGCGAGGTAAATACTTGTAAGCCGGTAGAGTACATAGTCGATCAATCACTCGAACCAGAGGCCCCGGCCGGCACCCGCTAATTCATTCTGTCGTACATGGATCCGAGCGTGCCTAAATCTTTGTACTACATACATTTGTTTGCCCGATACCCCAAGGACCTCGTACCACATTGTCCGAGCATAAAATTCCACTGCCCAAACAATCCATTCATCTCTCCATTCCCATATATCAAAGTTACAATGATTTTTTCAATGATTTCCAGTCGAGAACCGACTATGGTATGCAACAGGTGCAAGAAGACACCTGGGCTTGGGAAGTCGACCTGAGCAAAGCCAGGACTTCCGTAGTTTCTAATCACCGATCAAGTGGCAAATTCCGAACTCCTGCTGATAATTGCATTCGGTACTAGCTACGAGGAAGCCTGGACTTTCAGGTCGAACCATAAGCGCACACATGCGGGGGTCACCGAACTTTTCTCCAGCCTGTTATAAACTTCCTGGTGTAATTTTCATGGATGACAGGTGGGAGTGTGAGTGCAAAAGGAAGTCAGAGTTTGGAGAAATGATTGGTCAGTGTGCAATGCCGGCGCGGAGGAGTTGCGAGAGCGGAATTTCTGCAGGCTAATATGCACCTGGTGCCCAAAGGAGCGAGAGAGAGAAAGGGAGAGAGAGAGAGAGAGAGTGCACACATGCAAGCTGGATCGATCTAGGCAAGCTAGCTCGAAGCACGCGATTCTTGCTAAGCGCAACGACCCGAGCTTTCGAAGCCCAGAGGAAGGCGTGCGTTGAAAAAGCTTTGTTGCTTTGCTTCCAAGCGTGCCTGCTTGCTACTTCCCCTCTCTCATTCCATCCCCTGCTTTGACAACAAGCAAGAGGAAGAAAACAGGCCAATTGCCGTATTGTTGATCAGAAACAGTCGGAAACGAGGAATGTCTTCTCTCGCCCGTTGCTAACACGTTCTCGACCGCACCTTTATTTTCTCACTCGTCATGCGTAACATCCAAAATTGTTATTTCAAATGAGTGACACGTGAAGGTTAAACTGCAATTGTCCAGCCACACGACTTATTTTCAGTGTCGCCCTATTTCCTTCCTGACAGCGTTTCGCTCCGCTTTTTCCTTGAGAAAAAGCTGGCTGGCACTTATTTGTTTCCGCAGCAGAGGAAATTGAACGGGAAGAATGTGGGTGGTTATCAATTCGTCTATCCTGCTTTCCGCAAGATCGAAGAGTGTAATCGATTGTACGTTATCAGACTGGCTGATAAGAGAAAGCCGGGACTAGTTCGCGGATCGCGACGCCTATTGTCGACAATGCAAATAAACCTTGGCGGAAAGGACAGGCGATCTTTTTGGGGAGAGGGACAAAAGGACGGTGCATGGGATGGTTGGTAAGCCGAAGAGATGATGGATCGCGCTATACACTCTCCTTTATTGGGCCTAAGCAAACATCAACCCACGGAAGAGAGCTTGCATCCCCTACTCGTCCTCAATTCCTATACCATTTTCGCAGCTTTTGCGAATACACACCCACTTGTTATCGATAACACTGGAGTAGCCTGGTTCACGTCACTCTCGATTCTCAAAGTGAATGAACCTCCCTTCGTTTGTCCGACTACCAGCGATCCGAATCTACTGGCATTCGAAACACAATACTACCAGACTGTCTTGAATGTCACCAATCCATTATTATTCTCGGATCTCCGCTCGAATAATCCAATGAAAAGTTACATGGAAAAGTATTACTTGTAATTCACCTTTTTTTAGCAGATGGAAGGATTAAATTGCATCGAGAGTCTGTCTTTTGTTCGAATGTCGACACCCATTGAGCGCTTCCCAACTCTCAAGTCGCAGTTAAACATACTTCCGAAACAACCATTACCTCCACGCGCACAATGGAGCGCGGACGGTAATGACGGTACCGTCTATATACCGCACCATCTACGTTTATTTTTGTCCCCCGGGCTTCGTGTATGCGCTCGATGTTGGATTCCTCGAGCGCAATTATTGGCGACCCCACCGGGTTTCCCGAATACCTGGTACGAGGTATGCCTATGTAGTATGTCGGCTAGGCCGTATAGTTCTCAAGTCTCATTAAAGTCTGCCGAAATCAATTAGTGTTTATTCTAGTTGCTATTCTAGATATTAGTGGAAGGGTGTTAGAGTAGCAAGGAGAAATCAAAGCTGAATGGCTCTTGGCACTGAGAACGCAGCCTCGGGCTTATCTTGCTAACTGGTTGGCGGAACAGGCCTTTACCAATTGCCTAAATGTAATCTTGAGCGAGAGAGTGATTGTCAGGAGGGAAGTTGGTGCCGTCTAGCCTTGGGCATAATGAGAGTAGCGATATCAAAGGGTGCCTGTTGAATTAGCTTTCCATTGGTTGCAGAAAGCGCGTACGAAGATGAGGAGCAAGCGGCCAGGGGCGCGGGAACCCCTGGTGAAGGTGGAGTCGAGGAAGAAGTGCCGGTCGTCGATGATGTGAGTTACCAGTACCATCCTCCAAAGATGACGTCGAACGCAATGAGAGGCCGCATCCCCGGTGCCGGGGGTGGTTTCCTCCGACGTGCTGGCCACCATGTCAACTTCGACCCCGAGGCACCCCCGCTGCCACCGCAAACCGTCTATCAGCAAACGAGTAATCTGCTCGAGAAGCCGGAGATCGACAAGAAGGTCAAGGTATCCATCGCTTATTGGTTAATTGGAAAGTTTTCAAATTGATATCACAACGAGAAGGAACAAAAAAGGATTTGGTAAGAATATAATCAGGATGATCGGTTGAGCAAAGTCTGCCGTGGTTGTCCCAGTCAGTATTGATTAAGTGGTAAGAGGTGAAACTCTCTCATTTAAATTCGGAAGGCAAAGGAACGTCGAAGTGGCAGGCAACAGAGGCAGGAAAGGTGAGGGTGATGGAGCAGGGCGGCTACGCTAGTCTCGACTCCGAACGAAGACGATAACTGCGTTACCTCGCGCCGATCCAATTTGCCCAAGTTCCCAATGAATCGGCCGCCTTTTTTCCGCTGGATTCTCTCCTTTTATTACTTTCCCCTGGCACTATCCAATGGTGTGGCTTATACCACGATCTCTCGAATCCCCCAAGGAGCGAAGAACGTTCTCTCCCGCGCGCTACGATTTTTCCCGATCATAACTGAATAGCGTCGCGATAACCGCGTACCTGCTAGATTCACTTAATTCGAAGCTACCCTTTTCATTTTTCAATAAACGTCCGGAAGTCACTTGTATAACTGTTAACCCGAAAGTCACTATCGAGTTAAACTTTACGCTTTTACTTTAAACGTAAAACTCGGCAGCCTGGGTACATTTCGGAATGGCGGAAGACGATAAGGAAGTGTGTCACGGAGGCGCCACGACGTTGATATCTGCCATTCGGAAGACTCGCCCCCAGGAGAGGCTATATCCTAATAACGCTCGGCTCCTTAAGCGCGCTTTACACGCGCGAAAATGTGCGTACAATCTACTTTCAGAATGAGCATTGCCGTGGCCTCGGAATGGCACTTCTTATATTTTACTAGTTCATAAACATCCGTTCCAGGCCGGAAACACTCCGCCAAATTCCAAGCCACCCGCAACTCAATTTTCTTCCTCTTTTTACTTTAACTTGTTCCCCTTTCAATTAATGCGATTATTTTCATAAGCTTTAGCGTAACTATAACGTGAATCGGGCTTTAAATTTGGGGAGGATCTGGGTTGCTCTGCGGCTATGCCGTCGAACGTGCCATTAAGCTAACAAGGCGTATTACGCCGGTACTAGCTAACTCCGAGTAGAGCTGGCTTTCAAAACAGCATACCGAAATCCTTTAAGGTGTCAGGCGTGACTTATCCAGCAGAAATGTTATGTTTAATTCGCGCCAGTTTCTCGAGAAAACGTTTTTCCCGCGAGGATGATGCCCGCCCACGCGTGCTCTGCTTCCCTACGAGCTTGGTAAACCCTTTGCCCTTATACTACTCCCTGAATGACGCATCGTCGAATCAAAAGAGCCGTAATCACAACCATTCTTCTTCTCCCCTCCGCTTTCCTTGCCAAGTGTGTGAGTGATGCCTGAGTTTTCTTACACCCTCGCTCGTCTCCGAGCTAAGACACTGCGCGTCTGCCCATTCATCTGGATCGTGCTCGTAAAAATTCCGTTTGACGAGACACTTCCCCGTAGAGACAGTGAAAGCGCCGGGTGTTCCTAAGAAGTTCTTGCTTCGCACGAAGGGAGGCTCGAACTATGAGCAGGGCTTTTTCGAGCAAGCCGAGTGGAGAGATAGGCTTGAGGAAACCGGAAGAAGACGCGGCAAACCAAGGTACACAGAGGGCGAAGAATCCTCGTTTGAGGAAGAAAAACTAACGAGGAGGCGTTGTCGGGCTCTCGGGTTGCCGGGGGAGAAAGGCCACGAGTGTTTGCGGTCCTTCTTCTGCTGGATGTCTGCTGGATTAGCCCTCTCAGCTTCGAGAAGACGTACCTAAGGCGACGGAGCAGCCCCAGCACTGACAGCTTGCCAGTTTGCTCGGGCACACCCTAATTGTCGAGCAGGCACACCCTCCGCAAACGCTTTCCTTCATCACCCTCCACCATACCTGCCCACCTATCTTCTTTCCACTCTCTCACTTCACCGAGATCGAGATCCTTTTTCTCCAGCTCCGACTAATATTACACCACTGCGTTCCCCAATCTTGGGAAGACCTTAATTCAATCAATATAGGATACCTTAATTAAATGATATATCCAGAATGCGCTCCTACTATCGAATTAATTAAAGGGCAGGCTAATTTTTCACGAGCTCATTGGGCAGGACATTAGCGCACGAGTCCCGATGGGACGGTGGGACGTAACTTAAACGGTGAAAGGACACTTGGTCGCGTGCCCTACCACCATATTTTTCTTTCATCGTCCGTAGTGTGTATGTGTGTCGGTGGTAATCCGTCTTGGTAAAAAAAAACGTCGGCAGAAGCATCAGTGGAAGCCGCTTCGCAAAAGGGTAGCAGAGGACCCATCTTCCCTCTCGAGAAATAATCCAGGCGATTTAAACCAGCGTATATTTCTTTATCCAGCTAGATGAGAAAATGATTATGCTAATAATGATTTTTTGCTCCCCTCCTTCTCTCATTTTACATTTACCCGTAAGCTCGGTCGTGGAAGCACTTGATTAAACTAGTAATTGAAATAGCGGGATTAAAAGTTTTGAGCCGGCTAGCGAAGATCAACTATGAGGATGAGGATAATGTGGGATCGAATTTTATGAGGTGTCAGGTTAATCGGCTACCACGCTCGCCATTATCGCTGGCCATAATGAAACTGATAAAAGATAATGCTGCGAATTTTCACAGCCCTTTTTTTTTTAATTCGACAATGTCCGGTGCTCGAGTGAGGATGGCGTGCGCGCATGGTGATGATGATGATGACGGAGAAAACGATAATTGGCTGTCTGAATGTCGGAAGTCGTGGCACAAAGTTTAAACTTGCAAATCGACCTGGCAATCACGAAGATGCGGAAGATTCTGCTGTACTTTGCGCTTTGATCATGCCTGGAGAATATTAGGGAAAGCACAGTACAAAGTTCGCCCCACGTGTCACGTCTGATATGCAGGTGCTCGTTACCTCATGTACACATGGCTCAAAATTGGATTCAATCAAGTGGCGTCATTCTGCCAAAACATTGCGCCAACATCCGGCTGGAGAACTATGTATTCCTTGAAAGTACATCCATTTGGATGCGGCTACTTTATAACCGAGAACTTGGTTGCTTCCAGAGGCAAAGTATTCATGGAATGATGGAAGAAGAGAACGTGGTGAGACCGCACCAGGAAATGGCCAGTCTCTCGCTTCAAGAGAAGAAGTATCTTCTTGCGGTCGAGCGTGGAGACGTGGCTTCAGTAAGAAGGTGGGTGTCCTCTCGAATCAACTTCTCTCCAGAGATTCCTACGCTCCAATACCCACCTCGATCTTGAGCTATTACTCTTGCATCGTTTGGCCTTCCTGCTGATAGGATAATTGGGCCGAGTCCACGTGGCAATAACCTTCTTGTTTACGTAAACGAGAACCGACCGATTTAGACGGTACATCTTGAGCAAGAAGCCTTTACTTTAGGCACGTGTCAACTCTTGTCCACGTGTGAGCAAGTCCCTAGGAAAAAAACTTGAACGACACTAGAAATGATTGAATGGATTACAAAGCGAGCAATATAAAGGAAAGTATGTTGTCAGAATGTTACAGAGAGCTCACGAGGCTGACATTAACATCAATTGTGTCGACCCATTGGGTCGTTCGGCATTGCTGATGGCGATCGACAACGAGAATCTCGAGATGGTCGAGCTTCTGATCGAGCACAAAGTCGACACGAAGGATGCCCTTTTGCATGCCATCTCCGAGGAGTTCGTCGAGGCAGTCGAGGTTCTTTTGGAACACGAGGAGAGCATGCACAGGAACGGCGAACCTCACGTGAGTGCCCTTCAATTCCCAATTCAAACCTGGCTGCTCCAACCAGATAGTCGAACCAAAACGATGACGCTCGATTCAATCGACGAGATTTGCGCTATTCATTCCCAGAGTCATTAGCGCCCCGTTGACACCGACCAACAACGGTCCTCTTCGTGAAAGGCAAACGATTGCGGCCTTTTTCAAAGGGGCAGTGAAAACGTTCAGTTTCCCTCAAAAGTATTGGTATCCTTGGCAACCAGAACTATCCCATTTACACGGATTTTGTAGGCAATCGTTTCGTTTTTTTTTATCAATAAAAAAAACATTGTCAAAGCAAAACTTTAACGAGAGTTACACGAGAAGAAGTTGCAATATTGATTAATACATTTGGTCAAAGACATTCATCAAGTCAGTATTATCCGATAGCATAGTAGATTAATGGCAGCTAGGTAAGAACATGTAGGAAACTTAATCCTGACAGAACGAGCTTACGCTGAACTTAACTCGGGAAATTATTGTTGGTGATGTGAGAGAGGCGAGGGAGAAAGGCGTGATCATTACAGTCCCTAAGTGAATTGAATCCAACGGTGGAAAGGACTGCCTCCCGGGAGGCAGTCTAATTAAGAAGATTATTAGATAAAGGAAGCGGAGAAAGGGCTCAAAGATTCTTAGGTGAGATGCGGCTGCCTTTGCACGACGGTGCGCTATAAATTAGTAGTGCGGGATGCGGTGTAAAGAGGAATGAATGGGAAAGGGACTGAATTTTTTACTCCGGCATACGGTTTGAAAGTGGCAGCCGGCATTTACGGAAGTGTGCAAAAATAGTACGGTGGTTTCCTGGCGAGAGTGGGAAAAAGCTTTGATTCAATTTTCCAGAGCTGGGAAGCTTTACCACCGGACACGGCTACCTTCACGCCGGACATCACCCCGTTGATCCTCTCTGCTCACCGGGATAATTATGAGATCATAAAGATCCTCCTGGACCGTGGCTCCACCCTTCCAATGCCACACGATGTCCGTTGCGGGTAATATATCATTGGTTTAATTGATTTCTGCAAAACTTGGTGGAGTTTCTTCGGTATTTGCTCATTTATTTGGTATTTGATTGTCCCGCGCGTAGTTGCGATGAGTGTGTGACGTCCAGGATGGAGGACTCCCTGAGGCATTCGAGGAGTCGGATAAACGCCTACAGGGCCCTTGCTTCGCCTTCCTTGATAGCTCTCTCCTCCAAGGATCCTATTCTGACAGCTTTTGAACTCTCCTGGGAATTACGAAGACTCTCTTTCCTCGAGCACGAATTTAAATGCGAGTACCAGGTAAGGCAACCCGACACTCTTTTCGGCCTCCGGACCAACCTATCTCTCTTTCAAAACACTCGAGTGCACGCGCACTTACACGTGTTTTCCTTAAATTAGATGCAGGCTTCTTACTTCCATATACCTGGATATTGCTCGAAGGCTATCACAGTCGAGGTCAAGCAAACCTAGTGAAGCACTAGGAAGCTTTTCCGAAATTAGAAGCACTTCTTTCGAAACTACCGTCTCTAAAAATTCTATGACAAAATACTCTGGAAATCTAAACCTGTACAAGACTCGAAAACGAGCAAGTTTTCTCTACAACTATTTGATCTGAAAATAATCTCTGGGATAGTCCGAAAGAAGTGTAGTGCAAGGGGGGGGGGGACACGATGGCATACGAAAAGATCGAATAGGCATGCTTGTCTCTTACATATATTCATGACGTCCCTTGCTCTGCTTTGGCTGACAAGTTCACACACGTGTGGCGAATGCAAATATCCCCTCGGAAAAAAGTCTCCCTCCCGAGTGAAGATAGAAAGCAGTATACGAATTGAATGGAACGTGAACTACTCTGAACTCATTATGATCACTCGTAGTTCCTATGGATTATTTAATGAGATGAGCGAGTTCCAAGTATGTCCCAGAACTCTCAGGAAATCAGATCCTTAATCCCCTTCCTCCCATTTGCACAGTTCGTCGGAGGAAATCAGTGTGTTTCCCGTCAGCCTGCTATGTTTTCCTCATAGTTTGTGAAGTTCCCTCTCTTCTCTCTTTCTCCTTACTCCATCTATCTATTCCCCTGAGACGCTCGTAAATTTCATTCGATGCGCAACATTCCTACTCTCTTTCTCTCTTCAGTGGTCACTGCTAGATGGACGTAGCAACATCTGCCAACTGGGGAAGTACATTCTACTTATTTGTGGACACACAAAGCTCAATGTCTTCGGGCGGGGATAAAGATTGGTAGGGCACTTCTCGAGATAGGAACACTAAGGGAATGTGTATTCAGCACTGTGCCACTCTTTCTACCACAATAGCTGACCTCTCCCGTTCGCATGATTTCTCCCTTCAGCAACTCTCTCTTATTAACATGAAATCGTTCACTCTTGTCTCTTGACACACGCTACCTTGCATTTAGCATCTTGTGATGAGAGTAAGGGAGGCATGATGTTAATATCGTGGAACTCTAAAAGATGACTCTCGAGGTCGACTACGAGAGCACTCCGCATTTACGACTGCTCTCCCCCTTCGCAAAGTAGCAGCTGGGAAGACGTAAATTCATAAAGCAGATACCTTTCTATATACCAACTTAACTCGTAACTATTATCAGATAAATCTACGGGAAACAGCAATATGTTCAATCTTTTGAAAGCAGATTTCAGTAGGAGTGTGGTGCACGTAAATATTGCTGTCGCTTTTCCAATTCCGATCGGGAATATTTCGACCGGGTGTACTGAGAGGATCAGATTGGAAATAGAGAGGTGTTCGAGGGCCGAGCAAACAACACTAGTTTAACAGCGCCCCGATCGATCCCACCCGTTATTTTTCATTGTCAGTAGTGTTGATTGATCGCTCGAAATTCGTGCGAGGTAGCGCACCGCTTACAGATCCCACAGACTTGGTGGAGCAGCTCGAAGGAGCGAACGGAGCATCAACTTCCCAAATTGAATTTACGTCGAAAAGTGGAAAATATCGCGCTTGACTAAGCTTTCGTTTTTCAGCCAAGAGTTCTTGCAACAGAATATATATTTAGGATAGTCAGACAGTTGCCAAAAAAGGAGAGAATACTGCCTCGAAAGATCGAGAATCTTTCCATAGCGCGCCATAAATGTTTCGTCAATCGGTGTAACAGCCGCGTCAGCGTTATTAGCAAGTGTTCGATTGATCGCTTAGAATTCGCAAACATTTGCACTGGCCGCTTGCCACAAATTGAGCAGTATTCCGTCGAATTCCTGCTGTCCTTTGCTCTGTTGGATAATCAGTGCGATTTCCAGCTTGGAAACAATCCTTAAATTTTCATCGGTGTTTGCGAAAATATTATGCTTCGCCGCTTCTGCTATGATAAGGCGCTTAAACTGGATAGAGATCGATCTCCGGGGCTTCAAGTACCAGCATAAAATATGATCGTGCTTCTTTGCCGAATGCATCGATTTCTTCCACCCAGCCATATCTCAATTAATTTCGAATGCGACCTTCTTCCGTGGCATTAAAGAGGTAGGTTCGGTGATGAAGTACTTTTGATACAAGTGGTTGGTACGGAAAGAATAAATCATCCTCGATGGCCAATTGATCGGCCGACGATTAACGAGCCTGTGTTATAAATCTCAGTCCCTTCTTCCTCGCCCCTCGATCCGTAGCCAAGGTAAAGCTCGTCATCATTAGATGTATTTTCCCGAAGCTATATTGTTCCATGTGATGCTGTTCCGAGCTATTCGGAAAGTAAAGAATCAGTGGTGCAAAAGGCGTCATTGGATCGAAAAATATTATCGTAGCAAGCAGCTGAGTATAAACTTTTCGCGAAAGGCGCTTCACTTTTTTGTTTTCGCCCGGGTTCCTGGCGGCTTGCTGGAAACGCTTGGGATTGGAGAACGTGACGGGAATTCGATCGCAGTTCGATGGCAATTGGTAAACGATTAGAACGAGTAAGAAAGGGAGAGAGAGAAGTCGTAAGCTCCTTGTCGGTCTTCAAGGAAACCTGTAAGTTTGATCGGCCATATCGCTACCCGATTTTCTTCTCTATTTGTTTTACAAACTACGGTCTGGTCCTTATCGGTTATATGTAGAACGTTCACAGGCGATACACGCAAAGTATGACTTTCTATAAGCATTTCCAAGGGGCTTTTATTCAGTTAAGCTTTAGTAAAGTTGGCCAAAGTATGGCAGAAGGAGGGGATGCTTGTAATGGAACGTCGATTTAACATTTTATACACGAGCTATACAAGAGACTGTCCCCTCTTTTTGTATGGTTGGCCCGAGCCAGTGTAATTAAAGGAGGACGACTTTGCATTGAGTCAGGTGGGCGCAAACTTTGTTGTAATCAGCGCTGCACTCAGGCAGCTTTTAAGTGCGCTTGACAGCTGGCAATTTCCTGCCAGAGAAAGTTTATTATCCGGGTACAGGGTGTAACAGATAGAATGGGACCAGCTTTTTACCACTGATTTATCGGTAATACCTACATTACGTAATTGGTTTGGTTGCCGTGTAATGCCACTTGTGTCGTGTGTCGCTGAGCACACGACACAAGTGACAAAAAAATTTGCGAAAAAATGAATTTTGAGCTAGGGCTCTGGAATTTATATCACTTCTTCCTTGATGCAAGAAAACATTCTCTACCAAATTACAGACCCGGAAAATGTCGGGAAGTATGAAAAACATGGGAAAAACCTCAAAACTGAAATTTTCAGGATCGGTTTTCCATATGTTTTGGGTACAATTCTGGCATTTCTCCCACTCGTTTCATCTTTTCTTTTCGTTTTGATACACAAACAATCGAAAAATCAAGCGTTCGTCAAAGTCCGATAACCTTCGAAAAATCGAAAATTTGTGAAGGGGTACATTGCAAAAATTTGCGAAAAAATGAATTTTGAGCTAGGGCTCTGGAATTTATATCACTTCTTCCTTAATACAAGAAAACATTCCCCACCAAATTACAGCCACTGAAAAGATCGGGAAGATTGCAAAACGTGGAAGAAACCGTCTGTCGTGATTCACTCCGTGTAAGTTCACGCGACACACGACACAAGTGACATTACACGGCTAACAAGACAATTACGCAATGTTGGTATTACCGATAATTCGATGGTAAAAAGTTGGTTCCATTCTATCTGTTACACCCTGTACATAGCGCTACTGGCGGTGATCCCGGCTAACACGAACGTTATGATTTCAGGAGCTCAGAAGACAGTGTCAGGACTTCGCGACTGCCTTGCTGGATCACACCAGAAGTTCTTACGAACTGGAGGTCCTACTGAATCACGACCCTACGGGACCCGCATTCGAGCATGGAGAACGCATGCACCTTAATCGTCTTAAGTTAGCTGTTAAGCTTAGGCAGAAAAAGGTGAGGGAACGGCTAGAATCCAATTTTGCCGGATAGCTAAGTAATTGTATTGGATAGTGTGCGATGTTAGATCAATCGATGTATGTATAGTTATACCTTCTTGGGATTTCCGGCAAAGAGGAGACTGTGAGCTTCTCCTAACTGGAGAGTCCAAGCGTAATAAGTCGAATTTCCGAGTTAAGACGATCGGAAACTCTCGACCAAATACGAAGTTATCTGTGAATTTCCAGTTCGTGGCGCATCCAAACGTACAGCAGCTATTGGCGTCAATTTGGTACGAAGGCCTTCCGGGCTTTCGGAGGAAGAACATGTTCCTTCAGGCACTGGAGATCGTGCGCATCGGTGTTCTTTTCCCTTTCCTGAGCGTGGCATACATCATCGCGCCCCACAGTGTCGCCGGGCAGACCATGAGGAAGCCATTCATCAAATTCATCTGCCACTCAGCCTCCTACTTTACATTTCTATGTGAGTTGAAGCGCCGAAGCTACCGGCTTTCATGCCACTCCAGCAAATGCGTGAAATCGCCCGTTGCCAATTTCCACTGCAAAAAACCCTCTTTTCAGAGGAAAGAGTTGTTCGTAGATTAGAGAAGAATTACTTGAGGATCCTATTAAAATACGAATGAATCCCAATAACGCGACAGTTACTGTTCCATACTGGCTCTGTTTCCTCTTACGCATATAATAACCGCGAATAGAGAACCGTCATATATTTTCAACATTATGCTTGGCATTCTTGGTAAGACTTGTGTGTAATTTAGTTGGTTCTCGAGGCACATTCGAAGCACGTGCGCGAGAATAGTTTCTTGGGTGAATTAGTCGTGGAAACCAGTCGACGAGTCAAGCTGGTAGAATTGTGGGAAATTTTTATGTTGGAAACTAGAATAGTTCGTGGCTAAGAAATCCAGGGATGGCAGAGGAGAGAATATAGTTAACTCTGACAGTTGGGTAGACCTCGAAGGATGAAGTAAGGCTGGGAAGTTTGAAGCCAAGCTTGCCGGCGTCTTCAAAAGGCGTAATTGACCTCGAGTTAGACTAACGATATTAGGTCCGCAAGCAAACTGGACGCGCAAGCGGCGCATGGAATGCAGTTTACTCTCTAGTAACCCTCTCGGGAGGGAAGGAATTTCGTGAAGCCAGCCGAGAATAGTCTCGGTCTCGGCTAATCACGAGTGCCATAAAATCTGAGAGCATCCCTGATAAAGTCGAAATTCTGCTAGTTGGTGGTACAGGAGGTTGCGCGCTCTGTTCACAGTCATGTTAATTTTGGCGAGCCAGAGAATCGAGAGCGTAATCGGTAATTGGATGGGCCACGATGTGGTTGAACATGAGCCGGAGCCGACGAAGCGAGGAGCTGCACCAACTATCGTAGAATGGTGAGCCCAGAAATCCGGCGTGTACTCAATGCACCCAAGTAACCTTTTGACCACAAGTCACCGATGCTAGATAGATTTTCGAGAAGTTAGGATATGTAGCATCCTATTGTCGACAGGTTCATTCTCGCCTGGGTGTCCGGCCTGATTTGGTCGGAGGTGAAGCAATTGTGGGACGTCGGCTTGGAGGAGTACGTGAACGACATGTGGAACGTGATCGACTTCGTAACGAACTCGTTGTACGTCGCGACGGTCGCGTTGAGGGTAGTGGCGTACTACAGGGTGCAGAAGGAGAACGAGAACCAAGAGCCTGGATCGGTGATCGAGCTCCAACGCGAACAATGGGACACTTGGGATCCGATGCTTATATCGGAAGGCCTCTTCTCCGCTGCCAATATCTTCAGGTAATTTCTCGCACTGGAATATGTCTTCTTTCTCGACTGGTACGTGCCTACGAGCTTGTGCTTTAACAATTCAATCTCCTTCTCTCACGAGTAGATCGCGTTTCTAGAGTTCCTAGAACCAGCTCACTCGCCCTCCCTCTCACACACACACCCTCTTGTACTTCGAATTCGAGAGCTCGAGAAAGCCTTTGTCTCGTCCGAGTAGTTAAAGTCCACAGTGATTAATCAAAGCATTCGTTCATTGCATGACAGTTCGTTGAAACTAGTCTACATATTCTCTGTGAATCCGCATCTCGGCCCGCTTCAAGTCTCCCTGTCGAGGATGGTTATGGACATCATGAAGTTCTTCTTCCTCTACGTCCTCGTACTCTTCGCTTTCTCCTGTGGTAATTACTCCACTTTCGAAACTGCTGCTGCGTCTGCTTTCGGGACTTTGTATAGCCAATGGAATTCACTTCGACAGGTTTGAATCAACTTCTCTGGTATTACGCGGACATGGAGAAGAAACGTTGTCCAACAGCCTGGGCTTATCCACCAAATGCCAGTGTCACTACGGACTCGAATGCTTGCATCGTCTGGCGACGCTTTGCCAAGTATGTCGATAAACTTTACCAGTAAAGATAAAGCTGAATTAAGATCCCGCCACTCAACTGAGAATCAGTAAACCAGTACCATTAACTCTATAGCTTGTTCGAAACCACTCAAACCCTCTTCTGGGCGGTGTTTGGCTTGGTGGACCTTGAGAGCTTCGAGCTGGATGGCATAAAGGTCTTCACAAGGTTCTGGGGAATGCTAATGTTCGGTACTTATTCTGTCATCAATATTGTCGTCCTGCTGAATCTCCTGATTGCCATGATGAACCATTCCTATCAACTGATTTCCGTAAGTGAATACCATGGAGGATTATGGAAAAGAGATTAGGCTGTGGGTAACGCGCGCGTCTCCGTAAATAGGAGAGGGCCGATATCGAGTGGAAATTCGCGAGGAGCAAGCTGTGGATTAGCTATTTCGAGGAAGGTGGCACAGTTCCACCGCCGTTCAACATTATACCAACACCGAAAAGCGCCTGGTATATGGGTCAGTGGATCTACCGGAAACTCTGCGGGCATAGCAGAGCGGCGAAGAAGGAGCACATGCGGACCATCAGAGTGAGACATGTTCGCTTTTCTTGCGCGACCACCCTTTTTCCCGGACAGCCTGAATCCCGCTCACCCCGAAGAATCACTCTATTCGCCCGATTCCTCCCCGTCTAGATAGGTGAACTTTGGAACTATATAGCCCGGCCCGAATGCTTTTTTCCCCAGCGGAAGGTCAAGCAGGCGTCCGAGCGGGACTTCCGGTACCAGAGCATCATGAGGAACTTGGTCAGACGATACGTTACTGTCGAGCAAAGGAAAGCCGAAAGCGAGGGTGTCACTGAGGATGACGTAAACGAGATCAAGCAGGACATTAGCGCTTTTCGCTGCGAGCTTATCGAGATCCTCAAGAACTCGGGGATGAACACATCAACCGCCTCCGGTGGCGGAACTGGTAAGCCAGTTTTAGACGAGTAGGAAAATAGACGCATAGAGTTTCAGTCATTTTTCTTCCCGCACGAAAGAGGTAATTACTTTAACTGCAGTTGAGAAACTTCCCTCGGATATTAAGTTGAGCATGAACCCTTAATGAGTTGCAGAACAAATATCACTACTCCGCAAGAAATGTAATTAATGCACCCTAATTCTACCAATCTTAACACCAACTAATATCATTAACGCCCCTCTTCACAATTCGTCGTTACTATGTTGAAATCAGCAATGAGACATAAAATCCTAGCCTCCACCACATCCTGCATAGAATCACGAGTGATTTCAATGACTATTCTTTAGTTGGTCCAGTTCCTTTCAGTTGCGTTGTAGCGGCTTCAGAGTAGTCGTTGGGTTTTCTGTTTCTCCCGTAGACGGTATCCATAAAGAGCTATCCATAGGTGCGGGGGGCAAGAAGAATCGTCAGAAAGAGCGTCGCTTGATGAAGGGCTTCAATATTGCGCCCCAGCCAGGCGGAAGTGGAACACTACCCCCCGTCGCCGAATTCATAGCGTCTCTTCAGCAAGTGCAAAACGAGAACTCCCATCCGGATCTTTTCGGCTCAACCCTCAGTGGAATCTTCGGGCCGGGGACTACTCCGAAGAGGAGTCCTCATCATACCAGCACTAATAGCGTTCCGGGCGGCTTGGCCACTGCCACTAGACAAAGCCGTATCAGGGGAAGTTCCAGGAAGAAGCGTTGGGGTACTCTCATCGAGGCTGCCAAGGCTGGCAGGGTCTCTAGATTAATAGGTGAGCGACCATCGTTTCTTCTATCCTCGGATTTCCACGGAAAACCATTCTTCATTGTAACTTTGTAACGCTTTCATGAAATTGCCACTCGCAAGCTTTATTTATTTACGCGATCGTGAACGGCTCGCATTATACTACACTCCAGCTAATCTCGTCAGGTCTCTGTTTGCATGCTCTACAGATGGTATAGAGTATCTATGGATTACCGCTTTGGCAACGACGTTTCATCAATGACACGTGCGCGAGTACCTTGTCCCGGCTATTTCGAACTCTTTCATACAGACTCATTTGCATTGGTCACCCGTTGTTTCCGGATAATTGATAGCTCTGCTAAGTGAACACTTTTTCAAACATGTCGATATTCCATTGTGTCATTTTCGTCCTATGGCTGATCGAGTGGAGTTTCCATTCGGCTTTTTTGAGTAGATATGTTGTGTATATCAGGTAGGTCACGTTCAGAGGACTCAGTTTATTCACCAGCTTCGGATGACGGTGGTTCTCGTTCGGAGGGATCGTCAGACTCGAAGTCGTCCTTGGACAACGCAAGCCAGGAAGTCCAACAATCGCATCACTCTCATCATTCCCATCATTCTCAACATCACGAGGCCCACCACATGTTCGGCCATGGCCTGGGGCCAGCTTTAGCAGCGTTACGCAAGAAGCGTAAGAAATTCTCAACCTCGAGGTCCTCGACGCCGGGTATGTCGACCAGTAGTACGAATCCTCCGGAAAGCGTGATGCATCCGATCACTGCGTGCTTGGTCTCGAGGGTCTCGAAGAAACAGTTGCAGAGAGCGAGCAGCGTACCGACGAGGGCCCCCGAGGTGGGTCCGCAGGTAATACTATCGAGGAGGCACGAGGTCACGCAGAGTCAGCAACCCAGTCTAGATACCGGGGAAGTACCGAGCCTCGGCGAGCAGCAAGGTAATTAATTAGTTGTGGGTTAAACCAATGAATTTGGAACGTTCACTATTCGGTATAGTTGGGATGATTAACGGAAGAAAGATGCGTGCTTGGGGGCGATTGTGAAAATTGTCGGGCGACGACAGCATGTGTCAAATTAGTCGTCGAGTTGAGGGACGCATGTGGTTAGTTGGGATTTGGCAGTAGGCCAGACGTATAGATATATCGGCGCTAGCAAGCGAATAATCAGTGACACGAGGCATTATCCTCGCTATCGGCAGGGGTGGTCGCCGGTGCGCCACTGACACCCTCGACGACAGAGGAGAGCGTGGTGGCCAGCGGATCGATCTCAATCACCGTGAAGAGGAACGGATCAGCGACGCAGCTCCAGAGATTGCCAGGCATCGAGCCGATATCCGGCCACGACGTTTCTGCCGGTTGGCTCTGAGAGTGTGAACGGAGGGCCTTCAGGACCGCCTTCCTGCTAATGCATTTCCACGCACAGACTCTTCGTGACGCGGGACGACACACAGTGAGCTTCTATTACAACAGCCGCCATGGCTGATACGACGACGGAACAAGTCGTCGTCGGCAGACGCACAATGATGCCTTTTTGCGCCGACTCACGCCTACAGGAGAATGCGTTACGTCGATCGGTATTCACGGGGATCCTTTCGATATCGACTCACCCCAATGCCCTTTCCCTTCAATCGAGCGACCATCTATTCTTAATGTTGCCGTCATAACGAGAGTAGTTGTTGCCCCGACGAATCTCATCTTCGTACCTTTCTAGGATATCTTTGGTATAGAATGTCGGATCGGTAAGGACCTAATCGAATCATCGAGCATTAACTTTCTCGACCGATCCGTCGCTTTGATAATTCGTAATAGCATCGAGAAACTTTTCTTTCAAAATTCCTCAGTCATTCATTCACACAGGCACAAGTCATGCTGATATCTTACTACTACCGCTACTACTATTACTACTACTAACTATTGCTACTACTACTACTATTACTACTACTACTGCCAGAAGGGAAGGCATAGGTGGGTCGATAAAAATAGCCTAGTCAGCACTAGTCAAATGATCTCGTAAAGGACGAAAGAGAGCGAGAGAGAGAGAGAGAGAGAGAGAGAGAGAGAGAGAGAGAGAAATACGACAATTAATTTAACAATGTTGCTATGTTAAGTAGCTAAGGGGTAATAATGCATAAATGTTACAAGGCAAAAGAAACTTATTCTTATCATCGTTATGTTTAGCTAATGTTGCGAAAACGGTCGAATTTATCCGAGCCGCTTCAGGAAGCTGGTCTACTGAACAAGAGCGGAGCTCTGCTTTTTCGACTCCTCCTATCCTATGAATAATCATTCTAGTATCTTATTTATCATCCAACCTTAATTCTAGTCACGTGCCCTCAAAGAAAGGATAACTATATTTGGCGGAGTTGTTTGGCTCTGTTATATTTATGAAGTCTCGAGGATTGGTGTCAGTTAGCCTGATTGGTTTGATGCCCCTGGAACCTTTGTTACGGCAAACCTCTTTTGTAAGGGAAATAGTGGCGAGCTAGGGAGAAAAAGCCATGACCAAGAAAGAAGCGGTAGTTTAGTCGTGTAGAGTGGCCTAATGGAGCAAGTGAAATCCGTACTACTTCCTAGATATTATGTGTACCTATGATAATAACGGTTATAAATGTTGCTCGCCTGACAGGAGTGCGAGAGGATATTTCGACTGCGCCACCGACACGATACACCGGTTCGATTCCTTTCGTCCTCGCTACTTGGCAGTCTCTTAACCACTCGTCATAATCCTGACAGGCGCCACGTATAGTGATTACACAGGCTACGTGTATTATTTATGAGATTATTGTAATGTAAGGCTAGATGTCCACTTGGCAGATGTTGTAGTCTTGTGCGGGTGACGATGTTCGTCGCTCATAAATAATGAAGATGAACGGTTTGACAAGGCTGGAAATCAGGCAGTCAGAGAAAAATGGAACCAACTGTTTTATTAGTACATAAGCAGGCGAACTCTAGGATATCGTATCATTTAACTGATAGTCCAGCGAATCTAGGCGAATTTTTTAACGATACCAACGACCGAGGAATCCTTGACAGTACGGTTCATCATCACTCTTGTCCATGTTGTTTGCTCGGATCAAGCGCTCTGCCAAGGATCTCTCGGATCCCCCTTTTAACGAAAGATCGTTCCACAGGAGACGTTTCATACTACATACACACGCGTAGCTGCACTCGACGGGGCAGTAATCGTAACAATTCCATTAACAAGATAATTAGATCGCACTCGCAGAGGTAAGCGGAAATTATACGATTACGAGTGAGCTTTGGATACTGTCCAAGAACGTGCTAGATCTCTGCTCCGAAGTTCCTCGGATAATCTAAACACATTAAGGCGAAAGCGTCGAGCACTAGGTGCAACAGGAAACATAAAATTGCCGAGATTGATACTAAACGCAACCTCGTACCTTACTTCCACTGACATAGGTGTATTTCGATTGAATGAGTGCGCGTCCTGCTTACGTTTTCAACAACGCACAGATACGCACACTTTACGGAAACATCACTAATTTTCAGTTGTACCGCGGCACCGAGTTATCGTAGATGAAATCCGATGCAAAAAGTGAGATCAATTTCTACGTAAACGAGCCGACAATTTTTCCTTTTTCCTACCACTGTTCATTCATAAGGGTTCGAAATAATAGGGAAATCATGCACAAATGACCATTAATAAAATATCATTTATTCTGATACATCGGTTTGTTTATTCACCATCTTTTCGATGGCAAGGAGTTGTGTACCGAGCAAATATATATGAGCAAATATATGAAAGTCAATCAATGTTCACGGTTGAGTGCCCCTGAACGAAAAACTTCCAGTAATTACGTGTGGCGCACTTTGATAAAGATGATTGTCAGATGCTTGGGTGAAATGAAGTGATGCCAGAAACTGTGAGCACGAAGGTCGACTATTTAACTGCAACATCAGCTTGATTGACTTGCCAATGGCAACACTTTGATCAAGTGTTTCCCACGAACATATAATGGCTTGTGTTCTGACATTGGAATGGGGTGTATAGATATACTTCATTTACTCGCATGGAGCAAGTTGACAGCGAGAACGTCTGTGTAACTTTTTCGGGCAAGGTCGACCCCCATTTTCGGGATCACGCTGTAAACAAAGAATAGTTCATGTACAGAGTGTAACATATAGAATGGGACCAGCTTTTTACCATTGATTTATCGGTAATACCGATAGTGCGTAATTGTTTTGGTAGCCGTGTAATGTCAAAAAAATTTGCGAAAAAATGAATTTTGAGCTAGGGCTCTGGAATTTATATCACTTCTTCCTTGATGCAAGAAAACATTCTCCACCAAATTTCAGCCCCGGAAAATGTCGGGAAGTATGAAAAACATGGGAAAAACCTCAAAACTGAAATTTTCAGGATCGGTTTTCCACATGTTTTGGGTACAATTCCGGCATTTCTCCCACTGGTTTAATGTTTTCTTTTCGTTTTGATACACAAACAATCGAAAAATCAAGCGTTCGTCAAAGTCCGAGAATCTTCGAAAAATCGAAAATTTGTGAAGGGGTACATATGGAAAAATTTGCGAAAAAATGAATTTTGAGCTAGGGCTCTGGAATTTATATCACTTCTTCCTTGATGCAAGAAAACATTCTCCACCAAATTTCAGCCCCAGAAAAGATCGGGAAGATTACAAAACGTGGAAGAAACCGTCCGTCGTGATTCACTCCGTGTAAGTTCAAGCGACACACGACACAAGTGACATTATACGGTTAACAAAACAATTACGCAATGTCGGTATTACCGATAATTCGATGGTAAAAAGCTGGTTCCATTCTATCTGTTACACCCTGTACAATCCGAGGATGCTATAGATCCTAGGGTTGAATGTAGTGTCAATTTCTACACAGGCCGAGTTTATATGCACTGTGTGTAGACTTCAATCGAACATTGACTGCTAGTGAGCGTTGGAAACAGTGTTGGAACAAAGGGAATTTCAAATGGGGATTAATGAAACTCACTTTAATGGTACGATAGCTGGTGACCCGGCCGGTGCCACAAGTGACACTGCACGCTGACCAGGGTGACCAATTAGACACCACACAATCGACTGATGCAGGAGACTGTGTCGGAGGTGATCTCTGATGGCCAGTTTCATTGGGTGCTTCGCCAGTCAAGATGGACCTTACCTAAATAGGACAACATTTCAACCGGAATGAAATTTCTCCTATCCTGCCTGTCACAAAAACCATATACTTACGATGCCACACGTATTGTTGCACTCGTCAGCGGTCAAAAAATTGTTCCTATTGCCTCGACAACCACCATAAACAAATGGCACGCACATTAATTTCTGTTGGTTGAAAGTCCATCTTTGGAAGTAGCCTCTGCAGGGACCAGCGTCTGCTTTCTCCATGCAAACCACTGTGGGTTTCCAGACCAAAGTTATTAAAGTTCAGGTTCAAGTCTTGATGAGTCCGGTAGTAACTTACCCTTGGCAGTGGCCATATCGAAAGTGCAGTCAGCCTGTTCAAGACAGGGTCTTTGTTGGAATAATTCCACTTTAGTGGAGCATTCCTGTTGCATCGACGGTTCGACCATCAGCAGTCTCGTCCTTAATTTGATACCTTTGCCGCAGGATGCAGTACACGGTGACCAGTCGGACCACTCTGTCACCTGGTAAAGTCCAATCGATTTTAGTAATAGTCGAATCAGATTATTATATGTGGAATTCAATGATGAACAAACATACTTTGCACGTCGGATCGAGTTGTTCCTCCAAACCGGGTGAACAATCTGGTGCCATGCACTTCTCTTTTTCGACGATCAACACATGTGGACAGCGTTTGCGACCCATGCGATCTTTGAATCTCCTTGTTCTCATTCTCAATCCTGGTCCGCAAGTAGCTGAGCATTCGGACCACCCACCCCATTCAGTAGTCTCGCAAGCAGCATTATTTATCGGTACCAAGCCAATATCCGCAGGATCCTCTTGGACACTAAAGCAGATTTTGATCTTATTCTAATCGAACCTTCTTCTCGCTACTTTGGTAGATCAGTTTTGTCCGAAGGAACTTACGAGCATTCAGGAATCGGGGCGACACACATTTCCTTTGAGACCAGCTGTCTACTGCAATTCAACATTGCCGCCTTCTCAGGCATCCTGTACGACCTCGTTCGCATTCTCAGTCCTTTGCCGCAGGACACCGAGCACGCCGACCAAGGAGAATATTCCGTAGTGAGGCATTCAGCTTGAATCGGGGGAAGAGGTGAAGTGAAATTAATTGTCGGCAAATTCTGACGAGCTATTCTACTTTATTAATAATCCAGCATACGCCTGGAAGTATCCTCGGTATTTTCAGCGACCTCCAGCTGTCCTACTTGTTGCTGAAGTGCCTCTTCATCACAACCGCGCGCTACGATCTTTTCTCTATTAATGTAAAGTCGAGCGAGTGGTAACATGGGTCTTCCCGAAGGATCGTAGAAAGGCGATCTGGGATCCTCAGGGTAGGATGTCGTGATCGGTTTCATCTTTTGGCGCGGTGTCGTCTCGGAGTTAGGTGACATGTAAGAGATTCCATTGTCGGTGCCAGCATCCCAGGGGTAGAGGTCGATGATCATACTCTTCGCCCAACTGCAGTCCTTCTGACAAAGGTTCAATTTACTCACGCCCACCACCCAGTCCGGAGATGGCCCCAGCATGGATGCTACTGACAGTAAGGGATGTTTTCGATCCACCCTGAAAGGTTCAACCCCTCGTGAGACACAAAGGCATCCGATGTGATCGTCTTCCTCAAATTACCCGATGCCCTGCCATTTCGCCAGGATCACGCTCCCAGTCCTATCAAAATTTACCTAAAACTAGTCGAGGTGTTGGTGTTGACATTCGGGTACCAAAGTCCTGCTGCCTTGACCAGTGTCCGCAATCGGCTTGCGCTCGCTCTTAGCTCTGATTCCAGTCCTGATGCTGAACCCCATTCAGCTAATTGACGAAAACCATCAGTGGCAACATGTTCCCTGCCCCAGAAGGAGAAACTTGGCTCGTGGGATGCTCCGATCAAGTCGCTGAAGTGAGTCAACCAGGCCGAGAACGGGAAATCTTTTGGATGGGTGATGTTCGACCAAATACCCTCCATAATCAACTATTGAAACAGAATTTTTCTTCCAGTTTATCATGAAGGACTCGTGAAGATTTGGAAATATCTTCAGAAGCAGTATATCGAGCCTTACGGAGTACTTTGCTTCGTCACAGGCACAGCATCTCTCGTCCTCGACGGTCTCAGTCTCCACGGCTCTTGCTTCGCAGAACGTCTTGGATAGAGCGCTATCCTCCGCGTACCAACGCACATTGTTTTCAAGGATCATCGCTGTAAATATGACGCATCCTGATCCCGAGGGCGGTGCCCTCCACATGGCTTGGATCTATGCCAAAGTAAGACCTTTTACTCCACCAAAAACGTGTCTTTGCCTTTTGCCGTGACACTGGCGAGAAGTCGAATTCAACCGAGGCCTGGCAGTACGCCAGGTCTACCAATTTATCTAAGATCCTCTTTAGAGCATATCCTTGAGGAAAGGCTAGAAGTGCACCGCCTTTCGCCGAAAGAACTCTGCTATTCCTAGCTGATCCTGGTTATTCTCACCGTTCTTCCTCCATTTCAATTGTAGACTTACCTCTGTTTTTGGGAAATCGCTCGCCTCGGAGATAGTGTTCACACAGTCCTCGTTAAAGGCAGTGAGAGAATCAGGGAAAAGCTGGAAGTAGCCAACCCGGGCAGCAGGATTATTCGGCGCGTGTTGCGAGTACACGGAAAGAGTGAATCTAGTAAATTGTTGCAGCATCTCGTGTGATCTAGCACCTAAAAGTTCCATCATTCCTTTGATTCGTGATCATCCATAAATTCAGGATAAAATTCTTACCTTGCAAGCTAATTGTGTAGACAGCATTCGGGATATAAGTGTCAGTATTGCCACTAAGGGAAAGTTTATATCCACCATCACCGGAAGTCCTGGCAGCGGAAGTCTGATCTGCCGTGGGTCGCATAGGACATCCGGCATGGGCAGCGACGGCCAACCATGCCGTCAAGATTAACAGCAGCATTGGACAATCTGAAATAAATAACGCTTTCCCAATGAATGATTTTTACAGAAAATTAATCCGTTTCGAATGTCCGGAAAAAGGAACACTGGCTTTGCATTATCCAGAAATTAACGGTTCGCTTGCTTGCATTGAGAGAATCGTCGCAATTATCACCTGCCATAGAACTACAACGCTGGGTTTTAACGGGCAGTAAAAAAGTTCCATTAGGACGGCCATTGTCGCACCAATGGTCTGCGCGGGATCAAAAGAGATTCGCTGTTGGGTTCGTTTACCGTGAATTCCAGGCCGGCCTAAATTTCAGTAATCGGATTCCGATTAAATGGGAAATCGACAGTCCCACTTTCCGCCTGTATTAATCGGCAGTTGCTAGTAGCACTGAATCCTAGGAATCAAGCAACTTCTCTTTGGCACGCGGATGATGCGTCCGATTATGCGAGTATATCTGGGAACTGGGTCGGTAGACGGCTGCTCGGACCGACTTTCTTGATCGGTACTCTCGACATGTATGTAGGTGTAGGTTTCTAGAACGCTGGAACGTATCTCAGTCTTCTCTCAGCAGCGACTTTGTCAGAGGAGATGTTGTGTCAGGCGGAGGTTCCTCCTGATAGTAGAGAGAGATGTTCCGTCAGCCGGAAATTGCACACTATGAGATATTCGTATCGCAACGCTGCATGTTTTATGAACAACTCTATTTCATCCTGAATGTTCCGACTTCACCAATTCCATTTGATGTCCTATCGCGCTTCGATTTTCCCACATGGGGGAGGACCGAATGATACCTGGTTTGCCTGCAAATTTAGCTGGTTCCTGCCTCGTTAACTGCGTAAACCACTTTTTACGATGGTCCCGGTACCCCGTGATCGATGCCGCAATTTCACTTTCACGGGATCGCTCGAGTTAACGGACCGCCTCGGACGCAAAATTCACATGAGATCGGAAGATAGATATTCGCCGAAGCGAAATAAGAACAGAAATCGTGGATAAAATCCCCTTAACCCTTTCGCCTTTTGTGCTCCTCAGCGATTTAATATGTACATAGAGATTATTAAGGGACAATCTTGCCGGCATATCAAACAATAGCGTGCCTATAGAATTAATGAACAGCGTGGAAGTACTTACAACAATTGTAGTAGGTTCCCGATTTGTGCGATGACGCGCTCACTCTAACGGGTCACTCTTCAAGACTAACTGGCGTAATTGCGCAAGTAACGCGAGGCATCCGAAGCCTCTCGCCATAAAAATAATAATACTAAGAAGCGATAACCGGATGATAGGCACGCACAGGCGGTTCCTCTATCGCGTTTCCCTTCGGACCGATGCCTTCACAAAAAGTGGAGCGCACAGTCTCGTTCGAACGGTGAAGAGTTCACTCGGAGGACTAAATCAGTTCGAGACGTTTTAGACGGTAGAATTGTTGGTTGACGTAAGAACCAAGGTACCCGGTATCGCTTTATTTGGATTAGTTGAACGTAATCTTAACGATCGATGCCACCAAGACTTCTCGCAGACTTTGACAGATGCTGGAGCCGTCGGAACCTCGGAGAGAAGAAGTTACATTCGTTCGCGGATTATAATATCCCAGGCTAATCTAGGCTAATTATCGTTAGGAAAGAAACTGGGTAACAGTGGGGGAGTTGTTTGAGTTGCGCCCTTTCACGGCGCTCGCAATCCCAACGCCGCGGGGTGTGTTTAGCCCGCGGCTTACTTAGATCACTCGTAACGAGATTGCACAAGAACTCGGCGACGGAGAATTGAACGGGGCCAGTTTCCCGCCGGTAAAAACACTTGTCGGTAGATAGTGTGCGGGAATAACCGAGTGTGTTATGAAGAAATCGCCCATTCGAAAAGCATGTTCGCCAAAATGGTAGCCGGGCTACTTACTAGAGAGGAATCCGGTAGTCTCTTCAAAATTCGACTTACCCGAACGATCAACTTAAGATTGTATCTCTTAACTTGTTTCTCGTGGTCCTGGATAAAGTAGCTTGGTCCACTGTGCACACTAAGTGCACGACACGAGATGCTAAGCGAGAACGACCGCGCACGACTAAATGCTATGACGAACTCTGGGTCGGGGGATATCAGGAAACAGGAAAGTGCGCTCGAAAGCCCCCTTGAAAAATCATTGCTTCAGGGAGACTTTCCCTTGTAAGATTCTCGAGAACGATCGATCGATGTTCGACTAATTCATTGATTATCTATCGTCACACCCTCGTACAATGTGTAATTGTTCGAACGAAGTTAATTTAAATACTTTGATTAATGAATAGAAGGTGGAGCTACTAGAGTCTGCTTGAATTAGCAATGTTGCACGGGAGACATCGGAAGTCATGATCGATCGAGTTGTCACTTGTAGATTTTATTTACAGTGGAATGTAGATGAGCTGGGAAACCTTGGCTGCTTTATCCGGCTCCTCCTCTCATGAATATTCCGAGGCCATTATCGGAAGTCACGGGGTCAATTTTGGGTCAACGTATTACTCTTTCTATCCCCCTCACTCGTGCGCCAGCGCACTCTTTCTTTCCCTCCCTCTTCTCCATCCGAAATCATTCCTACTAGCTTTCAGATAGAAGTGGAAACTGTGCGAGATAAGCGGACGCAAGCACACGCAGTTTATTATAGCTCGAACTAAGATCGCATCGAGTATAAGTCAATGCATAGGCAGAAACATACTTTAAACGGATATAGAAGTATGTGTTCCTTAAAAAATCTTCGGACGCTACCAATTTCAGATTGTCTAAGTCCTCGAAGGATATTAGATTACTGCTCACAAGTAATACGGAGCCATCACTGAAAGTTCAAAGTGCTTGGTTTAACACTTTTATTTCTCTCTCGGCTTTTCTCTAGTTAGCCGCATCGATGCGCACCAGCTTGCGTTTACCGTGCGGCTCGGAGAGCAGTTTGTAAAATGCGCTTCGCGGAGGAAGTAGATCGCATGCGCGCCTTTATCGACCTGGTGGGTGTCCGAGTAGCTCTAGATGGCGGGGAGCAGCGTCGAATGCTCGAATGTCGAATCGGCGCGATACTTGCGGTGCAGTGCCAACACCGTCGGCAATTGCACGGCGAGCAATCATCGACGAGAAAATTGGAGCCATTGGAAGCTAGGAGAGGTGGCCTCTGAGAGGCTTGAGGGTTTGGCCAACCTTGTCCTGGAAGGTAAGATACCTTCCATCTACGTGAAAGGGCCGTCAAGGTGGGCATAATTGTGTACTATCCAGTCGGGCAATTCCAATGCGACATCGAGGAGCGTCTGCGTAGCCGAGGCAGTGAGTGCTCTCACTAGGCTGTGTCACCGCGAGAATTCTAGCAGCCAGTGCACCTTGGGCCGTGGAGGGGTGTACGGGTGAAGGGAATCATCGTGGAGAGGAAGTACGGGAGACTGGTAGACGACAGTCCAGCGGGGCATGGCTACTCTGCCCGGTAGCTCAACCGCTGGCCTGGCCAGGCCGCCGACGATGCTCGAGCAACTATTGGAAGATATCAACTTCCAGAGGAAGAAGGAACTACGCCAAATGCTCAAGGATGGTTCGTATTCGGAGATTCAAATTTCCAATCTCCTTATATCCCTCAGGAATCTTTCCTACCGTTCTCGCCTATAACTGCTCTAGGCCTCACTTTGGATAGCTCGAGTAGTGCCCAAGGCAAGGCTAATCCTTTCAATATAGAGAATGTGTTTACCTCAGATTCATTCCGCGACGTAGAACGCTCCTTTTATCTCTTACGTGTACAGCCAGTATTCACACAATGAACATTGCCTGGTGAGCAATTGTTGTGTGCTCATAATAGACGAACATTAAACGAGGGCGCGACAATGAGGTGTGTGACAATTGTTTACACGCGAGCAACACTATCATTTGTATTACCATGTCTGAATTCACTAACTAAATGAACTATGAAAATAGATGGAAATGTTATTCCATGTTAATAAGAGTTATACTAACTGTGATTAGTATGTAAATGTTTAAAGTCCAATCGGAATGTAACGTGAAAAGCATTGCTAGACGATCTTGAACTATTTTCCACGTGATTCTCTCGTGAAAAGAGTGACATGAGATAATCGATAAGATGCGAACTTCAAGTGAAAAAGCGGATCTCTGAGTATGTGTCGAATAAAGCTGAATGGGGAAGTCGGGTTCCTTTTTACAATGTAATTAAATCGTTGCGGCCTATCGATTATCCGATATGCTGGGCGTCTCAAGCCTCTCGCATCTCGGAGATCCGCCAGACCGAATGACGATGACATTATACTAGTAATTGGAGATGTTCCACATTATTGAAAATGCCAAGCACACGTGCCTTTAAGATGAACGATTATTTCCAGATTCTGGCTTCGTTGTTCTTCACGGCACGTCCTATTGGACCGACCTTTTCGTACGACATTTCCTCGTGCAAGCGGAACACACGATAGACGGTGACGATCTTCTGTTCTTCGTGCGGAAGAAGCACGTGAAAACGTCATCGAGGTACTTGCCGAAATTCGAGACGGAGGTCGACGTGTTTCGCAAAGACAGCAAGAAATTGCCAATCGGCGATCCCGATGTCGATTGGGAAGAAACCGTGTACCTGAACCTGGTCGTGCATCAGTTCGACTATACGCTCACTCTAGCGATATGCACAAGAACAAGCCCCAAGGAATTGCAAGTAGGAATCATCCAACCCTTTCAGCAATTAATCAAGAACTTATCCTTCCCTTCTCATCGATAACTTTACTTGGATTTTAGGTACTTAGACGGCACTCGCAAAAAGTGTACGCCAGTCCAAGTCGCAGGCGTATGGACGCAAAAGGGGACTTGGAGGAGATGACCTATCCGCACATATGCTTTATGGTGGATAATTTCGATGAAGTTTTCTGTGATATTCTAGTCAGGGATGGTGAGATGGTATGCGTCGAGCTCGTAGCCTCGGATAGAGACGGTGCCGTACAAGGAGTCATTTTTCTCGGATCTATCAGATATGATGCATTAAAGAAAGTTTACGATGCCAGGGTATGATTGTTAAAAAAACCACAAAATAATATTTCAATTGATTTAATCAGCTAATGATTAATGAATTTTTTTTCAGTCGAGTCTTAGTACGAAAATGGCTCAGCGAATGACATTCGGCCTCTTTTCCGGCGCGGCCTCGCAGAGAATAGAATTCGTCCGAATGAAGGGGCCACATGGTACGCTTTTAGACTATTTTCTTATTGGCTATCGGACAGGTCTAAATATGAACCTAAAATATTCTTGTATTTATAGGGAAAGGTCACGCGGAAATGGCAGTAACGAAACCAAAAGGTTCCGGTGCCGAAACTCCCACATCGGAGCCCGGATACTGTGCGACCGATTCATTGTGGGACGCTGATTGGGATGACGCCGAGGAGATATTTATGTATCGCCATCAACGAAGGCTGTCCGATCCTAGTGCGAACTTAAACAATTTCGTGAGAGGAGGCTGGAAAACAAAACCGGACTCGATAGCAACGAAAGCAAGGTCGGAGAACGAGGGTTTGGACTCAATGGCAAACGGCCTGAGCGAGATTGAAGCGGGGGATGTTCGAGACGGTAACCAAATCAGTCTTTCCCTTCCACAATCTTTCTGTTCCCGATAAATTGATATGCTTCATCCCAGAATGATGCAGAATCAGATAGTTGCAGTTACATTGTACCAAATACATTTCATTGCCAATTTTTCTTTCTCTGTTCATATAACCATTCGATAGTTTGTTGGCTGTGCATGTTTCTTGTGTTTACGCCTGTGTGTTGTGCACCAGTTACTGTTCATATTAAAGTTATTGTTAATTTGTCTATTTCGGTGTCATTAGTTTGAGTAGAAAAAGCTGAGAATATTGAAGAGAAAGTTAGTAGCATAGAAACACTCGAGAAGCGAGCAAGTACTAATTGGCAGCATCGACCACCAGTGCATAGGAAGTATAGGGACCTCCGTTGAGAGAGAAACAAAAAGAAAGATTAAAATAAAGCGCAATTGTCTTGTGTCTAATCAATGGCACATGCCATGCCGGCTCTCTTTCCTTTGTAGCCGACATAGAAGATAGCAGCTGGGGCGGCCGGGGCTCACCAGGAAATCCTCGTCGAAGTCCACGTGCCAGACGACGAAGATCACCCCAGCACGCGGGCAGACAACATCCTATCAATCAAAAACAACGAAATTCATGGGAGAGGCCAGGATACGAGAACTCGCCAAACCGCAAAGAGGCCTACCACGAGACACACGGTGAGTGTGCTCGGCCGCGCTTCAAACGATCGTTCACCGTCTCTTCCGCTTTCACCGTATTTGTTCAACCAGAAGCTCTCTCCTTCTAACTGCTAGTTAGAGCTTTTCCCGATGCATTCAATTCCACTACAACATTGTCCTGGTGTTTTCGAGAGAATTTTCAAAGCATACAATTATAACGATATGCCGATGATCGATAATAGTCGTTCGGAAAGAATGGAATTCGATGTATGAACTGAATGATGTGGTGTACACTCCCTTCCCCCAGTATGTCCCCGGGCTTTTAACTTTAACTGAGCGCAAGAGAGGGATGAATAGAGAGATCGTTATTACTCGCGGCAGAGTGCACTGGTCGTCGAATGACGACTTGTTTCGTGGTAGGCCTCCAGAATCATCAGAACCAGCAGAACAACCGGTACCAGCACAGTCATCAGCATATTGAAGTCGGCACGGAGATCCTCGTGCCCACAGCGGCATGCCTCACGGATGAAAAAGTCCGCAGGAAGTTGGACGCTGGTGCGATATTAGTCGATGGAAAGGAGGAACTGCCGCTAAACTACGTGGAGCCAGATAATGCACGAAAACAGAGACCATACAGCACAGGGCAGATCAATCACGACCGGATAAATGGTTTGGAGGATGAAGAGGAGCAGCGTCGCCTTAGCGACGACGAAATAATTCGAGTACGTCGCGGCGAACGTCGCAGACGGGTGCGATCCGCTGGTTCTGACCACGAGGATTACTCGAGTTCTCGGAATCGCAACAGAAACGAGGAGTTCAAAGATAAGAATGCCAACTCTCGATTGCCCCGTGGCAAGCAAGGCAATCAGAGGCAAAGTGCAACCCTGCCAAGAAGAAGACGGAGGCGTGCCCTTTCCGGCAGCTTCGCTGGGAACCCTTTGCCACCGCACCGAGTCACCCCCGATGGCACAGCAATCTACTATTGGTGCGAGCTCCCGCGCCGCCCCGGCTCACAGGGTAAATTCCGCTTCCCCTGTCTACACCCGAACCCACAGCAGTGTTGCCAGATTCGCAGGGGGCAAACGCAAGGGGACACCAAGTTGTGTACCCCCTTTTCAATCTTTTTTCTATTTTTAGAAAAGGTCTCTTAGCACCATTCTTATTTCTACATTTGTAACTGGAAGTTCTTCCACTTTGCATTGCACTAGTGCGTAAGTGTACATTGTATTACGATTAGCTGGAGTTCTGGTATTATTTTGGGATCGGTACCCTTATCGGGTGCTAATGAGATATAAGTAGAGACAGATAGGAGCAGAAAGTGACAGTTTTTAGTTCGTCTCCGGTGCGTATCGAGCACCCCTTACCGCAGTGTCTATCCAGTGCTCTTCTCAACTGCTTGTTTTCACCCCACGTTAAAGCAAGCGTTTATCGACCTGCCGGCTTAAGCGAGTACTCTCGAAGTACTCTGATTAGTCCAAAATGCATGGATAATGGACTCTGCTCCTGTATCTGTAGAATTGCTCAGCGTGTGGAACATGCACGGTTCATTGAAGTCGTGGGTCGCATCCCATGGTCTGGGAACACTGCCCAACAGTCACGATTCATGAAAGCTTTATACCGTGGACACTAGAGAACACACAGACACGCGAGCACATATTATCGTCGTATTTTCACTCACGTCAACAAAGAAACTCACCCGATACAAGCGCGAGAACCCACTTCTACATGGCGAGCAACTCTGAACGTTCTTTGCTTCAAATAGCTGTGTTTATCAAGCTGGTGAACTCATAATGAATCATTCACTCTCATTGGAATCCATATCTTTCAGTTTCTTCGAGCGAAATTTCATCACAGACGCAAACACAGCTATATCTCCGAGCAATGAAACATTTATTCTATACACCATAATACACTACAAAGTCAAGCACAGTATCAAAGAGTCTTCAAGCACCAATTGTTGGCCGTTCTAGTAAAGTTCCATCTCTCCATACAGTGTTTTATATGTACTAATGTATGAGCACTATCTGGAGAAGGTAGAAAGACAACTGCATCTTTCTTGTCTTCTACATCACCTGTTCTGCACTTGTAGATAACATGCATTGACGTGCCAGTGACTAAACTGTGTCATTCGTCCGAGTCATTTCAACTAGGCATCACACAGTGCGCGTCCACTTTGGAGTTTAATCTTTCTGCATTCATAGTTTTGTCACTGACAGGTATCAGTCGGTATTCGAGCAACCACAGTCCTGCCAACTTCTTTACACATCGTTCCAGGGCGTAAAGCCTTTTAAGAAAGTGTATAGATGAAATGCCAACTACTTGGTATGCATCTTGTTGACAGAATTGGACGACGGCGCTTATAATCCACTCTGGACTATGAGGGGTTTCACTCAGACGTTTCACTTCTGGAAAGAATCCAGGCGAGCTCAATCCGTTCCCTTAAACGCCTTTCTTACATACATCACCCTGCCTTGGTGGAGCATTGCCAAAGGTATCCTTGACAAGTTCCCGAAATATCTATAACTTAAGGACAATATGATTAATCGACCTTAAACTGTCGTTCCAGACATACTCGACCATCGAGAAGGACCCATCCTGACGTTTTAGCCAGCCAATCAACATTCCGTTCGAACTCGACAAGGATTTTCCTTTTTTTTACTTTGTACTCATGTCGACAGATTTGTGGCCCAACGAAACGAATGTATAGATTAAGTAATAAATGAGATATTATTTGCAAAAGTCTCCTCATTTGCATTAAGACAATCACTGACTACCATTTCCAGCAAGTATGATTGCAAATAATAAGTGCAATTGTTTTTTACATTTTATAATTATTTAAATAAAAAGGATGCATGTACAAGTGATTATTTTATAATATAATTTGTTCGTGGAATTCATCATGTTTGTAAAAATATCATTATAGTATGCTACATAGGTATGATCTTACTGGTCATAGGTGAAGGTGCAATAGCATTGTCAATACCACTTTGTCAATACATTTAACTTGCGCTGTTTAGCATGACGTTTGCGTTGTCACCGAAATTAGTCCATGTATGATCCCAAAGATTCGGATCTGCTCTGGTGTCCCAGGGAAGGTTGCCCGGTAGTATTGCAGTCGCATTCAACCTCTTTAATTCATCTTGCAATTTCTTGAGAATAGTCGGAAAGCTAAGGCAGGTGAGAAAGTGTTTGAATCTCTTCGGCTGTTAGAACAGCATTCAGATTTTAGCGAGGATAATTCTTACTCGTGTACGAGATTATTGTCCTCGCAAGGATCTTGATAGACGTTGAAGAGACAGGGTGCTTGAAGTGGTTTGCATAGTGGTAGGCTGTCGTTTCTGGGCGGACATTTGATCATCGCAGCTTCTCGTAGATTTCTCACTGCCTCAGCGGATAGAGACAATCCAACGCTCGCGACTGCTCGGGCAGCCAAGCTTCCGATTACACCGCCGACATCGTAAACCCATTCCCTCCCTGAAGGACCATACCAGCCGTCCCATTGACCATTATATGTCGAACCTGCAATGGCAATTACAATCTAATATGAACACCCTTCAAATTTAAACTCCTGACCTTCTGTATCTACCTTGTATGAGTTTCCAATTGCCAATAGTAATAGCTGACACGCCGTTAATGTCATCTATGTTGTGAAGAATGGTTTGTCTAGGCGATTCGGTGTCGTCACTAAGAGCGGGCCAGAGATCTATTCCATCTATGGTCAGATTTGATGGATCTCCACCAGCAGCAGTGATCAATGTTGGTAGCCAGTCGCTAATGTGGAAAACTTGCCTACTTACTCTTCCAGGACGAATTAGTTTCGGTGACCAAATAAGGCCGGCACCTCTGACGCCACCTGACCATATGATCTTGTCAATAACAACCAGTTAAGCACGCACCCAAAAGGCTTAAGCACTGCGCGACCGAACAATAGTGGAATACCTTCCCAGAGAGTATTTTTTGTACCCCTCAAAGGCCAATTCGATGCTGCATTCAAGTTAAATCCTGCTGGTGGTCCTCCATTGTCCGTGGAAAATACTATAATGCTATCTTTAAGAATCCCCTTTTTCCTTAGAGCTTCGACCACCTGGCCAACTGATTCATCTAACTTGCTGAGCATGCCTACACATATATTTGAATATCTTACCTACTGTTTTATAAAGAATTACGATAATACAAGAATACTGAGTAGTTACCTGCAAAGCGTCTCCTATTGTAATCAAAAATGCTATTGAACTTAGCGACATCCTCGTCAGGAGCAGGCAGTGGATTGTACGGATTGCCAGAGTGAACTGCTGCATGAGCGAGATACAAAAACATCGGTCGGCTTGTATTATGATTTTCAATTTGATTCACTGCTTCCTTGGTAAAGATATCGGTCGAATATTGCCCATGCAAGTCCCAGGCAGGTTGTAAACCACGCCTCATATCCAACCCCCAATACGGCTAAGTCAAGAATATTCCAAACTCATGGTTTTCAATAGAATCCTACCAATAATTACAATTGTACCTATTCTACTTACATTTTCAACCGCCGAATGGTCGAAGTAGTCTTGGTGGCCAGTCCAAAAGCCAGTATGAGTGTCGAAACCCCTATACGTAGGTGTGTAGTGTTTAGTATAGAAGCCCAAGTGCCATTTGCCAACAATATGAGTATTGTAGCCAAGTTCACGAAGATATTGTGGCAAAAGTTTTTCATGGATTGGTAGACCTCTCGGTTCTGCACCCTTTAACACCTAATCCAAGAATAATCGATAGCATATGACATTTGTTTATCGAATTTAATGAAGAGAAAGCTTTGAAATATGTTGCCCGTGAACAGGAGGGTAAAAGTAGAGCGCTCGATGAGGGAATTAACAAAGTAGTTGTCCCCAATTTATGAATTCTATGCAGCGATTCATATTGCCGGGCTTGTATGCCGGCGTATTGTGTACTTAAGCGAATAAATGGTCGATGCTAGGGCAGCCTCTCTCTGTTTATGCCTATACGTACACCGTGTTGCATTCCAGTGTGAATGGGATGCTTGCCGGTCATCAAGGCACTTCTCGAGGGGGTGCAAATCGGTGTCACGTAGTATCTGTCCAAGAGGAGGCCCGAATACGCGAGAGCATCGATGTTCGGTGTAGGAATCTGACCCGATCCATGAAAGCCAACATCATTCCATCCCTAAATGCAAGAGGAATCCCTCCGAATAATTGTTTATAGCCAAACCATTCCTTCGAGGAAATGATAGGAATCTATGACAGAGACAACTATCACAAGACTACAAAGAAAATGAGATGTTTTACCAAGTCGTCAGCCAAAATAAAGATGATGTTTGGCGGTTTAGCAGAAGCTACGTGACAAATAGCGAGGATAATCAGTGAGAGCCACTGAAGGATGCCTCTCCTTAGGAACATCCTGGATCACGTCCACCCACGGGATCCCGCAGCTTCTTCCACTATCGAGAACCGGTTCCTTTTTCCGAATATACTCCGCAACAATACTTGGATAAGCCGCGCACCCACAGGACTTGTCCGCCTTCGAACGAAATGAACATTCACCAATGTCAGGCGTATAAGTGGAAATGAACGAATTTCCGAAAGGAAAAACACGAAGCAAAAGAATACTGAGAGCCGAACGCAAAAGAACTATGAAGGTTTCTTTCTGACCACGGCGAACTGTTTCCTCCTCTCCGAGCTAAGAGAAGCGGCCAAGAGGAGTGCGCCAAGCAAACGGGTCAGCGGCCCGTGTTAAACTGTCTTCTTGGATCTGTCTTTCCTTCCGGGCAGAACTGGTGGGGTTTCTCCCAGCGGACACCATCGGTATCACTCTGCCAATGATTGCCCTCGATGATACTGAATAACTTCCTATTGGAATCGAATATTTATTACCCATTCCTACGAAAACATAAACATAAACCTGGACTAGAATATTTGAAAATGTCCTGTCCTACCAACTAATTGTGAGCGTATCGACTTCGTCGCATCAGTTAACGCCACTACTGTTATTACACGTTATCGTGTCATCAAAGTGGACTTAAAAGCATCATGTCTGACCATATCGTGATCAAGATTAGAATCGGTGATCGTCCATTATGGCCACAGTAATAATGGGCGGGTAGCGCAACTGGAACCAAAATACATGCTCCCACTGCTCTTATTACCGAAAACCTGTGTCCCAGCAGTCCTTTTCGAGACAGTGCGTTGGCTAACTGCCTTAGTCGAGGAAAAAGTGGAAGTACCAGTGTGCACGACTCAATTGCAAGAAATTAGACGAGTAATTGTTGGATTTAATAGCTAATCGAGTGCTACTGCATAGTAGTCGTTTATGCCCTCGCACGATTTGAACTACATTCTTATCAATTGACCTGCATCCCACCTACCAGACTGGACCGCGCTTCTACATCGTTTCAATCCGACTTGTCTATGACCAATTTCGAATATCTGTATGACTGAAGCATAATCTCACAAGAGTCTGGAATATTTGACTCAAGATGCTTGTGCAAAGGTCGTCCAAGATGAATGGAATCCTTTTCCTCAGTCTGTCGTTTTTAATAGTCAGCACAACTGCCGAAGAAAGCCGAATTGGATACGGAGAATTAGTAAATAAGACGGTAATCAAGTTAGACTTCTCATACTAAAACGCTCGTGTTCCATCGGAAGAATGACGCGAAGAATGATCGTAGGTGGGGATCTTTCGAACCTGCTTCTTCTCGCATCCAAGAGACACTTTACTCTTGGCTGGAGCGTACGAAGAGTTTCTACATATCGCCGAGTTACCAGTCGCTCTGATAACTCAATCCCAGCGCACTGCCTTCGATCTTTATACGCTGACCAAACACTCATTCTTCATGTACACGCAGTATTCCTTTCCAAAATTAGTTCGGAAGATGGAGTACTTTGTGGTGGTTGGGATATCGCAACCATCACTTCGACTACTCTTCCAGAAAATCAGGGATTCTAGCTGGAGGAACGCGGAAGGCTTTTACATACTTATCGATAGATATACTGAGACTCGAGGCTGCATAAATGCTGAATCTTATCTAAGTGCAGCTTGGGAGTACGATTTACAATTTGCCGTTTTCTTCTGCATTCATCCCGAGCAAGGTCTTATGCTCTACAATTATAATCCATATTCGGAGAAGTCTCCGAAAGTTTGGCAGGAGGATCAACGATTTCGAGGTCGTAGGGGTCATCCTTGGATATTGCTCAAGCGAAAATATGTGTCTGGTACGTACTCGATGTTAGAACATTACTGAATTCTCTAAGAAGCTATATTACAATCTTATTCGACTGTGGGATGAGACAGGTAAAGAACTGTGCAAAGATTTGAACTTTGACAAAACCACCTATGTCGATGGCTACGAGATCCGAGTGAATGGAATAAGCGTGGAGCCATTACTCACAATTGATCTCACTAAGCAAGGTCACCAAAAATTTACCGGTGACAATGGAGAAATTATAAAGATCCTGGCGGCCAAATTGAATGCGTCTCTTTACGTAGTGATTTACAATGGCACGTCCTACGATCTCGGCGGCATTGGTGCGAATGGGACAATTGTAGGGATGCTTGCCGATATAAATAGTGGAGCAATCGACATGGGAATGAATACCAGGCCGCTTTTTGACATGTGGAAATTCAGGTACACATATCCACACGCCGAGGGTGGCATGTGTGCAATCACACAGCCCTCAGGATACGTTTCCGAATTGAAAAAGGTCCTGGGATTTATATCGCTGGAAGCGGGTTTTGGAGCCTGCATAATGTTGCTATTAGTATTCCTGATACTGGCAGTTCATCAAGGGCCAGTGCTAGCTGGATTGAACATAATTCGATTGATGACTGTGGTCGCAATGGACAATCTACCAAGCAGGAATTCCAGCAGGATCGTTCTAACAATGGGAATCCTATTATTCATAATAATCAATGCTGTTTTTCAAGGACATTGGTCATCCCTTCTTACAGTGACTGTTTCCTATCCGAATATTGACACCATGAATGATCTGAAGGTACAGCCTTCAAAATATCCACGCATAAGGAATTATTAATAAGAATGAATGACTTTTAGAGATCCGGTTTCGATTTGTATGGTCCCAGCATTTTGCAGAATTTTTTGGGCGACGCGGAACTGAACAAACAGTACCATGGCGTCACTTACCATGAGTGCAAGCAACATGTACTTGATTCAAAAACTGCCGCGTGTTTGGGTGACTGTCTACACCTCTATCAAAGGATTCGTAACACTCAGCTTCACCACTCGAAGCAAATTAGACCAATAGTGCAAGTGTATGTGGCGCGGGAAGATTGGCCTCTATTTACGAGGGTGAACCGCATGATACAGCGAATGGTTCAAGCGGGACTAGTTACCATGTGGAGGAGGCAAAATGCTCGCCAGATATTTCGTGAACGAAGAATGCGTAGGTTGCGAAATAAGCAGGCATTTAAAGTACTGAAACTCAAACGACTAGCCTTCAGCTTCTACATCCTTTTCATTGGTTACACATTGGCAATACTGGTATTTCTGATGGAAGTCATAATTGCAAAGTACAGGGTGTAACAGATAGAATGGAACCAGCTTTTTACTATCGAATTATCGGTAATACCGACATTGCGTAATTGTTTTGTTAACCGTGTAATGTCACTTGTGTCGTGTGTCGCGTGAACTTACACGGAGTGAATCACGACAGACGGTTTCTTCCACGTTTTGCAATCTTCCCGACCTTTTCAGGGGCTGAAATTTGGTGGAGAATGTTTTCTTGTATCAAGGAAGAAATGGTATAAATTCCAGAGCCCCAGCTCAAAATTCATTTTTTCGCAAATTTTTGCATATGTACCCCTTCACAAATTTTCGATTTTTCGAAGGTTCTCGGACTTTGACAAACGCTTGATTTTTCGATTGTTTGTGTATCAAAACGAAAAGAAAACATGAAACCAGTGGGAGAAATGCCGGAATTGTACCCAAAACATATGGAAAACCGATCCTGAAAATTTCAGTTTTGAGGTTTTTCCCATGTTTTTCCTACTTCCCGACATTTTCCGGGGCTGAAATTTGGTGGAGAATGTTTTCTTGCATCAAGGAAGAAGTGATATAAATTCCAGAGCCCTACCTCAAAATTCATTTTTTCGCAAATTTTTCCATATGTACCCCTTCACAAATTTTCGATTTTTCGAAGGTTATCGGACTTTGACGAACGCTTGATTTTTCAATTGTTTGTGTATCAAAACGAAAAAAAAAGATGAAACGAGTGGGAGAAATGCCAGAATTGTACCCAAAACATATGGAAAACCGATCCTGAAAATTTCAGTTTTGAGGTTTTTCCCATGTTTTTCATACTTCCCGACATTTTCCGGGTCTGTAATTTGGTAGAGAATGTTTTCTTGCATCAGGGAAGAAGTGATATAAATTCCAGAGCCCTAGCTCAAAATTCATTTTTTCGCAAATTTTTTTGTCACTTGTGTCGTGTGCTCAGCGACACACGACAAAAGTGACATTACACGACTACCAAAACAATTTCGCTATGTCGGTATTACCGATAAATCAATGGTAAAAAGCTGATTCCAAGTCTCATGCATCACCCTGTACCTGGAAAGGCGTAAAATAAAAGAATGAAGTACAAGTCTTCAGATCACCTAACTTTAATCGTCTAAGTCACCATGAAATTACGCATGATGCACGTACTTATGATTCTGCCTAATTATATACTACGTCACAGAATTTATCGGAAATGCAAAACTGTACTGTAATCAGCCCTAATAAATTCATGGATGTCCACATCCTGATGTATGCAAATTACATGAGAAACTCGTGACCTTATTTGCTAAAACTAAAGTAAATCCTTGGGGAGACCTTCGCCCAAGTCCCACTTGTGCCATTTTACCACTAGGAATTACTTCTTTTTCAGAGAAATAGTGTTGCTAATTAATACTCACTATAGTGCGTTCGTTAAGTCAATGTGGGAGCTTTCTTTTGTCGAAGTTGACAAAGTGCATCGACATTCGGTTTGTGCCAGTCGCAAGTAGAGTGCTAACTATGATACTCGTGAAAAGAATATGTTTCATCTTGCTTTTTAATTCTCTGCTTTACGGTATCTCTTTCGGTTTTATGATTGAACGCGACAAGATTGTCATTATGTTACAACGTCTGGTAAATTGACTTGTACTAATTTAGTATTTCAATAAGTGTTGTTGGTAGAAAGTGAACTTGAGCAATCTTGTAGGGAAATATATTAGATAAGTGTACATCGCAAATGGTAGACCGTACTGGAGTGGTGAGTCACTCCAAGTCCTATAGCAATTGGCCGATCGCATTCAAGAATATCACCATCATCAATTTGAAGGAGATCGAGAATAGTGAGGAATTCGGAGCAGTGAGCGTACCTGCTACACATAAAAGACAAGAGAAGCTACACACTTTTATTATCCTTACACCTTCCACCAACAATTTTCAACGCCTAATTGATAAACTAAAAAAGACCGTTTTCTGGAATGCATTCGCCCAATATCTCATAGTTGATGATCGAGCAGAAATCACTGGCTGCAAGAATGCCGTGACATTTTTAAATATCAGCTGGATGGAGGATTTGTTATATTCCACATACTTTTGCGTAGAACCAAAGCAAGGTTTCACCATGTATACCTATAATCCGTACTCCAGAAGAGCGCCAAACTTGTGGAAAGAAGTCGGTCAGTACACCTTTAACAATCATGTTGGTTCCCTGTTTACGCAGAAATTAATACCTGGTGCGTGATATTCAACTCTGGCTTGTATTCCTTTCTCTCTAATCAGAACTAGTAGTATAATAAATCTATTGTAGGCCAGACAACTTGCCAAGACTTCACCTTTGAGAAAACTATCGTTATCGATGACTATCCGATAAAGGCATTCGCTGTACATGCGGGATATACTTTAAATATCAGTAGAAATGAAACTGGTCTACAAAGCGTGGGCGGACCCGAGGGTATCATAATTAAAACTGCGTTAATGAAAATGAATCCTGCGCTGAATCTATCAGTTGTCAGGAATGGTTCCAATTGGGATAAACATTTTATAGCATTAAGGAATGGCATGTACGACATTATCTTGAACGCTCGGTACATATATAATAAGACGAATGTTCTCATGACGTATCCCCATGATATCTCAGGGGTCAGTCTCATGACACAGCATCCAGAATATGAAAAGCCGTATGTGAGAATTCTTACACGCATGAATCCAAAAGTTATTGGATTGGTATTTCTTGTATTTATGGCTAGCTCAGTTATCTTTAGCATTTGCACTGCTAAAGGATTAATACACTCGACTTTGGAAGCTATCCGATTATTACTAGGAACATCTACTCTTCGGTCTCCGAGAAGAACACCTTTGCGGATCTATCTCATTACTGTTACCCTACTATTTATGCTGACGAACTCAGTCTTTCAAAGTTCATTATCTTCACTCCTGACTATTCCTGTTCATAAGCCATACATCAATGAGCCAGATGACCTCAGAGATCATCCCGATTTTTTAATTTACATATCTCATCGTCTGAAAAGAACTATCGGTGAAGATTGGATGGCATCGCAGATAAGAACAATCAATCAGACTCCCTGCACGGAATATGTTAAACAAAATCCACTTGCTGCATGTGCCGCAGACAGAAAATACTTGATTACCGAGGCTGATAGAGAATCTCTTCATGTGACCAGATTCCCTTTGGTAATACAATATATGACATATATTGTCCGTCCTAATTGGCCGCTTCACGAACGGCTGAGTTCTATTCTTCGTACCCTCACTGAAGCAGGAATAGTACAATTTTTGCGAGACAGACTGCTGCTAAATATCATTCAGAGGAGGACCTACATGGAAAAGGAACAGTCGTCGAAAAGCGTGTACCACGCAATGGTACTCTCCGATCTAATGTTCGCCTTTTATATACTTCTCTTTGGCCTCTGCTTCGCCACCATCGTCTTCTTCTTTGAACTTTACAAATCCAGGCCAGAAAAATTTGTTTAAATTATTGAGAATTCTCCAACTATTACAAATAAAAGAAAAACTCTTAACTATTTATGACATTCTTCGAAATGATATGATAGCTTCACAGACATGCGAACTTTTGACTCTGATGGAAAGCAATATTCTACATTCTGTAATAAGTTCCCCGAAGCCCTCATTCTTATGTGTGTAAATAACAGGAAAAGCTTTCGACCTTATTAGCTGAAACACGAGGAAATCCTCCGAGACTGAATTATCCTCGTCTCGCGTGCACCATTTCGCTCCTACGAACTGTTCCCTTGCGCTCATTGGGTACATAGCACATTTTATAATGTTGACACTGTAGACCTGCACACTCTACCGCGTTCGCCAAGTCAAAGTGATGACTTTCCTTTGTCAAAGCCGTCAAAGTGCACCGGCACTCGATTGGAGCGAGTCGGAACCTCAGTGTTAACATGATGTTCGGGAAAACGACGTGTTTCTACTTGCTTGTTAATTGTCTGCTTTATTGCAACAGTTTCGGTATTATAAATAAAGACGAGAAGTTTGGCAAAATGTTACTGCGTCTGGTAATTTAATTGACACTAATCTGGAGCTTCGGTAAGTATTATTGGTACAATGAGAGTTACGTGATTTTATAGGGAGAAATATTAGGCAAGTGCCCCTTGCCGCTAATAGATCATACTGGAGTGGTGAGACACTCGGGGTCTTACATCGATTGGCCGATCGAATTCTTCGACGATATCGCGATCATCAATTTGAAGGACTCGGAGAATAGCGAATTCGAAGCACTGAATCTTCAACATAAGGCTGGAAGAAGACAAAGCCTACACACTTTTATTATTTTTACATTTTCGGTGAATAATTTCCAAAACTTAATTGGCAAAATGAAGAAGACCATTTTGTGGGACCCACTAGCTCAATATCTCATACTTGATGATCAGACAGAAATCACTGGCTGCAAGAATGCCGTGACGTTTTTGAATATCAGCTGGGTGGAGGATTTGTTGTATACCACATATTTTTGCATCGAGCCAAAGCAAGGTTTCACCATGTACACTTACAATCCATACTCCAGAGTAGCGCCGGACCCATGGAAAGAAGTCAATCCGCTGCAGTACACTTATAAGAATCGTACTTGGACTTTGTTTGTGCAAAAATTGATACCTGGTACGTGATGTCCCACTCTGATCAGAACCAGTATCTGTAGGAAATCCATTATAGGTCGGACTGCTTGCGAAGACTTCAATTTTGACAAAACTATAACCGTCGATCGCTATCCTGTGAACGGACTAATTCTGGATACTGCATATAGTTTGTACATTAATTTGAGCAAACCTGGCCTCGGAAAGATATACGGACCAGAGGGCGACATATTAAGAAGTGCCTTTGAAAAATTGAATCCTAATCTTAATATATCAGTTGCTTGCAACTGTACCAACACTTATAAGTATTACCAGCAAATAAATAATGGCAAGTACGATATTCTCTTAAACAATCAGTACATTTTCAACAAGCAGCATGTGACGATGACATATCCTCACGAGGGCTCTGGGATAAGGCTTCTGACCCAGTTTCCACAATACGAAGAAAAGTACAAGAGGATTCTTACTTACATGAACCCGAAAGTCATTGGATTGTTATTTCTTGTATTTACGCTTAGCATAGTTGTCTTATTCTTTTGCACTGGGGAAGGCCTAATTCTCTCGTCTTTGGATTCTTACCGATTATTACTAGGAATACCTATTCATCGTCCTGCAAGAAGGAATCCCTTAAGGATCTACCTCGTTAACGTCACCTTTCTGTATATATTGACAAACTCAGTTTTTCAAAGCTCATTATCCTCGCTTCTGACAATTCCTGTTTATAAACCGACTATTAACAGCGCAGATGACCTCAGGGAGAATAACGACTATGTAATTTATGTGTATCATCGATATAAGAACTTTATCACTGAGGAGTGGATGGAACCCAACATCAGAATGATCAATGAGCCTACGTGCACGAAATATGTCAAAATGAATCCAAAAGCAGCTTGTGCTTCGGATCAATCATATTTAGTAAGTGACGCTATAAATGAAAATCTCCACCTATCCGGAAAGAAATTGACAACTCTATATCTAGCGTTTATTGTCCGGCCGAATTGGCCGCTTTACGAAAGGTTCAGCTTGATTCTGACCGTCCTCTCTGAAACAGGAATTGTCAAATACTTACGAGAGAAACGGTATAAACACATCTTGCAGAAATGGGCTCAAAGAGAGAAAATGCAAAGGTCAAAACGCATGTACCAGGTAATGGTACTCTCTGATCTGTTGTTCGTCTTTTACCTACTTCTCTTTGGTCTCGGCTTTGCCACCCTTGTCTTCTTCGTTGAATTGTTCATGAAGAAAAACCGACATTCTACGTCTCGTGGAAGTACTTACTAGACAAGCGGTGCTATGTAGTGACAATAAAAAACCTATTGTTTGTGTGTAATAAAAAGTTTTGAAAGGTATTCTCGAAACCGTGTGAGACCCAAACCCACTCGCAAAAACCAGTACCCACAATCACCCATCAGTTAATTTGGTCAATATTTTATTTATTCCTTCACTTTAATTTAAACAATTTGTTCACTCAAAGGATTATGTCAATCCTCGTAAAATGAATATGATATAGTAAATACGTTTCTTTTTACAATTTATACCATATACACAATAATGATAATAATAATAATAATTAATAATAATAATAATCATCATCATAATATAATAATAAAATTAATAATGATCATGTGACGATGATAATAATAATAATAATAATAATAATAATAATAATAATAATTAGAATAATAATCATAATAATGCAAGCCTAAGGCGCAAAACAAACAAAACATAGAGTACAAATTACAGTGACACCGTCCCTGTCAGCTGACGGCATTTTACCCACATGCGTTCGCAATTTACAGACCGGTCACTTCCACCGACTGATTCATACTTATCTGCTCTGTATCTCGCACGATCCTACCTTTCGTATGCGTGATTTCGTTTTATTCGTTTATCTTTGTTGCTGCTGTCTCGTCTTCTACTTTAGTAAACGTTCACTCTCTCAATTTAAGTTTAAGCTGTGGCTACTATAAAATAGGTAAAAAAGCCCTGTTCACAAAATATCTCGCAAATATACATATATATTATATGCATGTATATGTATATACGTATATATTGTCACGATCAACTTCATTCTTTCTTTCTAGATTGCATGATTTCCTCCGTCCCTTAGGTTCCCTCGCCCCTCGCGCTCCCCCCTTTCCTAATTGCACGCGTATAAAAGGAACAAGACGATGTATCAAGTAGCGCGTTTAAAGGACGATACAAACGGAAGTATGAGAAAGAGGTGTTGACGAATCTATTTCTCTGCACGATAAACTCAAGTGGGAAGAAGGAGGAAAGGGTGCGCAATGTCTCCAGGTATGACTCATCGGCGCAAACTCTGTTTTCAAGTAACGCCCACCAATTATGGAATATCCGACCTCGGGCTAGTCTATTGGTTATAAGTTCCGCGTGAACTGTCCCGAGCTTGATGGTGTAGTCGTCTACTGTGGTGAAAGCAGAGTGCGGTGGTGAGGTTCTACGAGGTGGATTAGTGCGATTGTGCGTCTAAGAAGTTTTGAAATCGTAATGGATTGGAAAGATGCAACGATGAAGGACCCGAGAGCGATGCTCGATTGATCATGAGTAAAGATAGCGTGAGGATGGTGCGCGCAAGGGAATCTCTCACCGACGTAACCGTTCCTGTTTCCTTTATTGAGTCGCTCAAGTGCGATTGGCCAAGTAACGAGTCGCTTTAAGTAACAATAAGGAAGAGGTCAGTTCGAAGAAACTTCTCCGTTGACTGGTGTTCTCTGCCTCTATTTCCGAGAGTACCGAGGGTATAATGTAATTAATAGAGCCTTCAAGAGAGAGCTCTGGGAATGGCGATGGCTGGAGGGTGCACGCACGTGATTACACTCTCACTCTCTCGCCGACGATATGGCGTATCCGTCAACTTTAGTGTCAGCCTCCGAGCCAATAAATACAATAATTAATTAATTAATTAGTAATAAAAATAAATAAGAAGCGAGTAGGTAATTATCTCTCGTAAAGCGAGTTTGGTCTCTCCTTGGTGTGGTTACCGTGCTACGTTTCTCCGGATTAGCCTGCTCCATCTAATCCAATCTCTGTCATACTTTCCCTCAAACACACACGCATTCTCTCGTTTTCCACTGACTCTCGGCCCTTTCTCTCTATCATCTGCAGCGGTTTACGGTCTGCCAGTTCGCTCATGCGCCTACCTGGCTTCACCTGTCTGGTAGGAGAGGCGCCCTATGGTCAGGCAAGGCAGGCAGGCAGGCAGGCAGGCAGGCGGGCAGGCAGGCAGGCAGCTTTGGCACTGTCGCGGAGGTCAAGAAAGCTCAAGCCGAGCGACCGCGGTCTACATCGGAATTAGGTGGTAGTAGTACACAATACGACCGGTACGAATATAATAAAATAATTGTATCGTATTATCCTGTTATAGTATGAATATAATAATATATGATATAATCGTAACTAAGATTGCATCAGCATCCTTTACATTTTCGGAGTGTGCACGTGCGTGCGTACGTGCGTGCGTGCGTGCATGCGCGCTTGGGCGCGCGCCCAATCATCCGCGATGATCATTATATGTATGTAGATACATGTATACGCACACGGGATTTTCGCGCAGGATACGTATACTTATATATACACACATACATTACAATTGTCGCGGCATACTGCGTTTAAAGAAGACAAAAACCCGATGGCTGTTAATTCAACACCCCCGCAACACCCTCGTATAGATACACATGTGTATGTATATCTGCATATATATCCTTTGCATATATACGCATATATACGCTCAACCGGCACACGATCCGTCGAAAATCATTTATGCTCTTCAATTAGGTACAATATACAAATGTCGTTACGGCACGCCACTAATTGTCTGACGAGTTCAACAACTCCGTTCTGTGCATTCATAGAATTCTTCGTTCCTGCCCTCTCATCATCCATTGCCATCACTACATGCTTCCTCTCGCTCTTGCCAACTCGCTCGCATTAATACAAATTGATAAATAATAACTATAGATAATAACGGTAACGACAACGATGCCGACAGTAGTGGTAATTGCAATTGCGGTTACGAATGACAACCAATTTCCCAGGGCAGCGAATAATTCACGCGCTAAAATGTGTGGAGAAATGAGGAGATGGAACGGAATTGGATCTAATTGGCAATTTTAGTCTCCCACCCGTATTCTACTAATATCAAAACGGCAGCACCCTTCGCTTCATCTTTGGAGCTCAGTAGGAACGTGTAGATTTGACAACTAAATACATATTCCCCGGTTCGCAAATCAATCAATGCATTATTTGTGGAACGATCGACGAAAGAATTGTAGTACAGGTATCAAAAGTAAGAGAAAGAAGCCGACGTTGACCGTCCAAATAGCTATGAAAACGAGAGGCTGTTTATGACTCTCTAGTGTTCTCTCTATTGTTCGGGCTGACAAGAGAAAGGGCCTGATATTATATGTATTTGCTATAAATATGTGTCTTGAAAATATTGGTGTTCTTCAATAGACATCTCATTTTTTTAGATTCTTTTTATCCTTTAGTACGCGGGCAGCAGGCGCTCGCGAAATATAAAATTGTATCCCGTGAACCATTGGACCGCGCTTAGTAACTATGGGCCACCATGGTCTTGCCAGCCCCCGCGGCCATCGGACAACTCCGTCATTTTTCAGTTCACGCTGCTCGAGAAAAGTATTATCAATGAGGCTCGCAGAAGCTTTCTCGTGCCCTTCTACAAAATGACAATTGGTCCAACTTCTCAATCACGCTAGACGACTGTCAGTCGTTCCAAAGAAATTCATCGTTTTGCTATGTCAATTGAATTAGGATTAAAATGGATATGTTAAGCTACGTAGCACATCTACCGGATAAAACTCCTACTTGAAAGATTCGCAAGTGGTCCACCAAATGATACATTTTTAGGAATCAACATAGCACCGACATAACGCATCTTTGTTAATACTTTTCTTCCTTTCCCTTTCCGATGCGGCTTAGCTTCGAGTAAGTCGAACTCACGGTTTTGTCGAGAGAAACGCAAGTCCGTCCCGACCCGAGTATACCTTTTCTCAGCCTTCGTTCTCTTTGTCTAATAGTAGCGAGTACATTGTGTAAAGGAACAAGAAGGCAGAGAGAGCAAAAAGCAAATAAGAAACGCACAGAACTCAAAGGCCTAACTAAAGCACGAATGAAGAACGAACCGAAGGAAATAAAAGTGGATATTGAAAGATGTATGGGGACAAATTTGGCGTGATGGTGTTCGCATGTACGTGTATCTGAAACCTTTTCCAGAAATTTCCTGATTCTCGATAAGATCTGTGGTAGCAAAAATTGGGGCGGGCCGATCTGTCCCACTGTATCTACAGGGACAGACCACCCTCAAGGCGGCGGCGCTCACAAATACCTATTTACAAAAATATACACATGAGCAACTTACTTATCCGTTATGTGTGTTTCTTTCTTGCGCTGCGTGTAACGAGTCCCAGGAAACTGATCTCTACACGGCTTACATATCTCATGTCTGCTTGCTTTCTGTTACAATCGCATCTATGTATATGTGTACGCACTATAATTATCTGTATTATTTCTCATCGCTAGAACCTCTACTTATTCCCCGTTTATTTCTACGTAATGTAAATAATATGTACTGGTTGTTGTTGTTCCTGTTACTGCTTTTTGTTGCGTATTAATTGTCTAGTCTAAGTTACTCTCGCGCTCTATCTACAAAAAAAGACGGTGCCCTGCGCCAGCGAGCGCTGAATAACGCAGTGCATTGCTTCAAATGTCAATCTTGTTGCTCGCGGATTCCCAGTGGAAAATGCATATAATTTCTATTTCACCTGCTCACAGCGGATTGCCGCTTTAAAATTGCATAGCGGTGTTCACGGTCTCCTTCTCTCCTTAACTTCATTTCATTAAATATATCCATATCTATATATATATATATTTATATATATATATATATATATATATTTATAATTATTTATATATTTATATAGGTAATAAACTATATGTATATATGTATATCCTTGTGTATTCATCGCACTTGAATCGCCAAGACGAAACTCATGCTTCAGGTAACGTCGGCCGCGGCGCACCGCGAAGCGAGAACACACGGGCGCTGCTGTGGCACTTCTATTTCTTTTTCTCACTTCTCTGTCCTCCCTAACCACTGTTTCCTATAATTTTGTTTCATATTCTCCTCTCGTAATTCTCGTATATTAGCTATTTTCGTTCTAGTCTCCTCTGTTACATCATGCTTATTCAATTCACGCTCCTCACTCTTCAACTCACTTATAAAAGCAGATATCTCGGAAAAATAGGGACAACTTTACTCTTCGATCCTCCTTCGTTCACACGTGATTTCCGTCTCTCCTCTCGGTTTCTCTCAAAAGTTTCTCGAGATTTTCAGTGACGAGTCACCCAGGATTAAAAATAAATAACACGCACATGAGGTTCCTTGGAAAGCTGTGCGAGACGACTACAATTCTTCCTCATCACATGCGACCATCGAAATTGACTATAGAGTGATTCTAGAATTCTTAAAGTGCCGTCTCAGAACCTCACCTTTAGAGAAACCTGATAGTTATCTAAGTGCAGATACGCGTTCTTGCTACCTTTCACTCGAAAGTATTTAAGACTACTATGTAGTCGCTCCCCTGAACCACTCGATTCCGCACCCCAAGAAAACTAATCCTTATTGGCTACTAGATACACCTGACTTCTCTCTCCTCCATTTGTAACATTAGACTTGCTATTCGTTATCCTTCTTAAATCTTCCTATGTCTCGAAGGTTACAGTTTCATTGATTCCCTCAGTAAATGAAAAATTATGTGAACATGGTTGGATAGGTTACCATATTGTGGGGGAGAGAAGTGATGTAATTTGGGGTGGGTGGTCGGGGGCTGTGCCACTGTGGTCAGAGAGCTCGAAGCTTCTTTATACCAGCTTGAACGTACCGCACCAAATCACGCAACGAACTTTTTAACGTGAGAGGTCCCATCTTTTCATCCAGCTCGATGAAGAAATCTAAAAGAATTATCTTAATTATTCCAAGCCAAAGTTCACCACAAGTACGCGATATCGTGATTCTAGTAAATCTTACCTCTATGCTTGTCTGTCACCAGAGCGTTTGCCTGGTCCCAGAGATCGTGACAGCTCAGCAGCAAACTAAAGTGATAATTTTGTTTGGCCATAGCATTATGAACACCGAGCGGAACACTAACGTAAGGCGCTGCCTGAGGTTGCCCCGAAGCAGCCCCCCGATTCGCTAATTCCCCGCTACTATATCCAGAGCTCTGACTGCCGACTGAACCCACGGAACCAGCAGGTGATGGTGTTGGGGATAAAGATGGCGTTCCCTGTCCCTCAGGTTGCACCGGTGTTGCCTGAGCAGGCTGAAACATTAACGTTATCGTGAAAAACATGTTCCACCATCTCATTATTAACTGACGGATGATTAATAAGCATACCTTTTGATGATAATCAGTCAGGATCTTTTGGTACTCTTTAACTTCGTGCTTGCGCATTTTAAAAAGCTTCAGGTATATGAGAGACTGGCACCAGAGGCTAAAGCAAATAAGTTCGATGTTCTGAATGACGATCTTACACGCTTTGTGGTCTACAATAATGTTTGGATGCGGTTGCGCTCACCTCAAAATAGCCAGTTTGTTATGTATACTACTCTCGGGTGAGTTGTTCTGCTGGCTCTTGAACTTCGAGGAGATATATCTGATACGAAAAAAAGATAATCGGGGATCAGTTTAATTAGCAAGAACTTTCCAATGTAGCCCTCGGTTAATTAGAGATCTACCCACTTGATGAGGCTAAGAGTATCCTTGTACATGGTGAACGACGCCCTCTCGGTGACAGGGTCTGACTCCATAGCGTGGCCCGTGAGAAGGAAATAGAGAACAGCTTCCAGATAGAGCATTCCTTGTGCCGTTAGTTCACACTCTTCATCGGCACTGTGCTTCAGTCGTTTCGCTTCCGTCAGGTACTGATTCTGGTCCCTACGTCCAGGGCAGATGAACAAACTATTAAAGTAATTACTCGCATCATCTAATATTGATTCTTTGTAAAGATGTCTTACCTATCCTGGTCCTCTAAAACTTCATTCTGAGGATTAAAATAGGAATAGAAGACGCGCTGAGGCGGGGGTGGTGGTGGTAATAAACTAGTATCTGGCTTTTCTTCCCGTTCGTGATTCGTTGGCTGTATATCACTTTGCTGATAAAAATATAATCACTGATTATAGAAAGGGTAGGAATGATCACGTACTTAAAAACCAATAAATACCTGGCTCGAAGAAGGTCTAGACATCACAGCCTCCGCATCGGTATGTTTCCTCTTTCTCTTCTTCCTTTCTTTGTGCTCACATGATATTTTCGCTTTAGAGTCCAGAGAACACACAGTACTTAAACTCGACACAGAACTACAACTTGGATTACGTTTCCTCTTGTGCGCGCTACCCGCACTACCAGCACCACTACCACTACCACTTGCACCAGCACCAACTCCAGTGAGTGCGCTCGCACCCAAACCAATGCCTAAGTTGCTCTTAGAGTCCGATGGGATCGGCTCTGCTTTCACAATGGGTCGACTTTTCGAATCACCGTCTATAAGCAAACTGTCACCGTGAGTTCTTGTATCAGCTGATAGCTGCTGAGGCGGCATTGTATCGACGATCTCGCCTTCTTCGGGTGTAGGTGGACGAAGGGGTTGGGCGGCCAAAGCGGAGGCTTGCCTCGATGATGGCCTGGTGTCAGAAAGCTCGGTACGCTGTCTCAGCTCCTGACCTCGGGAAAGCTGCGATATATGCGGAACCCTGCTTAAGTCGATCCTGCAGAGCAAACTTGGTACACCGTTCACATAGGTGAGTGGTGGAAATGATTGGATGACAGAAGAGGCCTGTGACGATGGTCTCTTGTACGGACTTTCTCCACCAGTGGGTGTGTTTGCAGAGGTTGTATATTCCTCAACATAAATGCCGCACTTGCCTCCGCCTTTCCCACCCTTTCCGCCTTTTCCTCCACCTTTTCCGCCACCCTTCGAACTCGAGAACAACTTTCTTAGGGTGTCGCTCTTCTTCTTGTCTTGTACGTTGCCAGCATCCTCCTCCTGGAATTTTGGTGCCGGGCTATTGTCGCTATCCGAATTCTCTGGTGAAGTAGTTCGAGTTGGAGGTGCTCGTGGTCTTGGTGGTACCCTGATATCAATAAAGAATAGAATTAATAAAATTACAACTACAAATGACAACGACTTACACATCTTAAATGACAAATTATTACTCACCTAGCTACTTGAATTCGACTATTCCTCACGGATACTTCGGACTCACTGTCCGAATCCGAACCGCCAGTATTTGTTACTCGAGATCTTGGTCTTCTAGGTTTTCCTTTCGTTGGGCTCTTTTTCTTCTCTTGTTTTTTTGATGTATCTGTCAATTTACTCCTCTTAATGGAAAGTCTTCGCCACCGTGCCGTATCATCTTCGGAGACGTTATTTTTCCCATTAGTAGTGCTCTCGTCCTCGCTAGAAGAAACACTCAACCTCGATCTCCTCTTTTCCGTTATTGCTGCAGCCACTGGTGGTACCGCCGTCACCACCCTTTCACCCTCGGAGTCACTGGAGTCCTGTGACCGATCTTCACTACTATCATCACTGGTCGACACTGTTGCTTTTGTGGCTGGCTGCTTCTTTTTTATAGGACTGCCCACACCTCTCGTTCTACTGCGAGGTTTACCATTCTTCAAACTTTCATCCGAAGTCCTGTGACCTCCTCCCTTTGGGCTCTTGGTGGATTTCCTAGGTCTGCCACGTTTCCTGGCGTCAGCCAGCTTTGGTTTTTCTGCTTGCACCCGAGACTCCTCGCTTCCTTGTCCCTTCTCCCGATCGGATTGATGATCACTGTCACTCATAAGACTCATTATCTGAGTGTGATGATTCCTCTTTAAGGCCTCGTCTAGCTGCCAATCGTGACCTGCTTTATCCCTGTGAGTTCGACTCTCCGTCGTTGGTTTGGGCGAACCCTTTTGCCTGGCACCATCCTGCAGGGTCTGCTTGGTCTCTGCACTCTGCTCGCCATGCTGCACCGCTGTTTTGTTGATGAAGGAACTGAGATTCCACCGGGGTTTCGATTCTTCGACGGCAGGAGGTGGCTCTTCCACCACGTTCTCCACTTTTGGTGAGACTGATGGGGGAGTCGAAGGCCCCTTGGTTGGTTGTGTACCGTTCTCATCCTCGGAGTCGTCGCTGCTGTCCGAGCCAGAATCCGAACCAGAATCCGAACTGGAACTTGCACTACCTGAACTCTGAGGAGCTTGTCCCGGTGGACTTGGTGGTCTCTGCGTTGTAGGACTCGGCGAATTTTTCGAATGCAAAGGGCTATTCGCTGGACTTGGTGAACCTTTTGATTGCAAGGGACTAACTGGTGCAGGTGAAAGTACTCGCACAGGTGTGATTCGCTTTGGGGGTGAAGGTGGCCGTGGTGGACTAAGAGGCCTTGGCGGTGACAGTGGACCCATGGGTGACAATCCCATTGGAGACATGGGCGCAAGAGGGGGTGGAGCCGGTGTCATCGCGGGTATAAGGGGTGTTGACAGACTGAAATAATTAATGACGTTTAATCACCCAAATTCGGAAATCATTCTGCAACTTACAAAACTTCTTTATAGCTTACTAAAGAATTAAGAGTCACAGGAAAGTTCAACAAATGCTACTGAATTCTAAATGTACGATGATTGACGACTGTGATCGCGAAAGAAAAAATGAGATACTTACTCGACTGTAAGATCGGGGGTCCTATTTCCCCTTGCCGGCCGTGACGTCGTTCCCTGGAAAAGTGAAACTTACTTGATTACACATTATTTATATGCAGTAATTCAAAAGTCTACTTTCAACTCAGATGCAATCACTGAATTTTCAAGATATTACTGAAATAACATGATCATACCTTGTTGTCATCCTCACTGTCTTCGGACAGACTCAAGTCCCGTTCCAAATCCCTGTAACAAAGGAAAAATACCTTGTTACCTAAGAAATCTACTATTTCCATGCGGATATCAATGGAAAGCTCATCAAGCAAAGCAAGAAAAAGGTGGTACAGATGGAAGCAGTTGTGACGGCAACCTGTGGAGTACTCGCATTACGACGCGAATTGTTCACTGATCCGAAACTGCTGTTTCACGGGCATCAGCTTCGGCTCCTTTTGTCGCGCAAGCCCTATCAGTACTTCTTGCATTGCATTACGTCACTTTCCCTCTCAATGCGAATAACTACCTCTCGGTGCATTGAGCTATCGACTCAACAGGGCAAAGCTCACATTAATTTCGTCTTTCACACTTTTCAACACCTACCGATAATAGGTCGGTGGCAGATATTACAATTTCTCTCCTTCGCACTCTCGCAACAAATGTTTCACCTCCTCGAAGGTCTGGTCAAATGGCTGATTTCTCGCGAACGCTGTTTAATTACCGGGAGGGCTTAATTAAATAAGGCGGATAATCGGTCGGAGAGACGTAGCGTCGGCAGTTTCGCGAGGAAGAAAGGAACTAGAAGGAGAGGTGGGAAAAAGAGACTTGCTTTCACCCCCCGAAGCCGGGTAGTGTCGGTAGTGAAGAGAGGGTAGGGCAAGAACGGACAAAGTATCTCCGAGGGAGCAGTAGATAGCAGGAGGGGGGGGGGGGGGGGGAGAGAGCAGTGCCTGCCGCCTGCCAAGGAGGAATACTGTGGGGAAGGCAGGGAAAGGGAAAGAAGCGGATAAAGAGAGAAAATACGCGCAGCACCGAACACCAAGGTAGGAAGGGTCATCGACCCTAAACATGCTGTCCTGCGTCCCCATGCCGATGCCGCTGGATATGCCTCACTGCTCGTGAACCTTGCCTAAGGTTATTTAGAGACCCGTCTCTCCCCACCCACCCACTCATCTGCCCTGCTACCTGCCTTATGAAAATACATCTCACTAACTTACGGCTGGAGGCGCCCTTTTTATACACTCTCCCCCCCCCCCCCCCCCCCCCCCCCATTCACTCTCACCACTTCTACCAAATGTCCAAAAGATTCCCTTATGAAAGTTCGTATTGTCATCGATATTTACATCCCTATTTCTACCTATAAAGCCGTGGATAACACGGCTCATTTTCCGGCCAACACGGAAAACCAGTATAGAAGAGAAGGGACGGGTATTTGCACGGGACGAGTAAAATGAAGGAGGAGGCGGCTAGAAAACGTTTCTTTAACCTTCTCACGTGATCCACCGCTTGTACAACGGAACCCCTGTGTCGTAAGCGTGTTGCGCGAGAGCATGAGCGCGTCGAGCAAAACGCCACACAAACGGGAGAGCGCACGAGGAACAACACGGGGGCAACATACAACATTGCACGAGGAAACACCGTTGCCTACATGTGTGCTCTATAGCATGAAGAGAAGGACAGGAAGGAGGAAAGGAAGTTGCGGGAGAAAGAGAGGCAGCAAGTAAGAGAGTGGCATATGTGTAAGTATACATATATATATATATATATATATAGAGAGATATATGGATGTATGTATATATAGCGGCAGTAGAAGCTCTACGTGGATATAACAGGCACGGAACGAGTGTCGAGGAGAACGAGCACACACATCCGGCTACGTTGTTGCTCGGCTTGCGCTCGCTCTGCTGCTTGGGAACGAATACGAAATGTTTCCGCGGAAAAGCAAGAGGGAGGGAGGGAGGGAGGGAGGGAGGGAGGGAAGCAGGCAGAGGCAGAGACAGGCTGGAGGGCACCGAGAGGAAGAGGCGGTCTTGCCACTTGGCAGAACGGCGCACCGCGATCCCATTCCATTATTACCACAAGAGTGCGGCGGCCGCCCGCCAATCCGGCTGGGGTCGAATTAAAGTTTCAATAAGAGGAGGCGACCGACCCACATGCATTTCCGGCGATCCCTCGTATAATTTATGCGCGATATGGAAATCTCCGAAGACTTCAAGTACGACCGGGGAGCTTTAGTGAGCAGTCGCTTTAGCCAGAGAGCTGTCGAGCCCACTTTATGAGCGCAAGGCACGAGACGTTTATCCTGCCTGAATAGATGTGTCTATTATTCCGATGCCCATCCTACTCCCTTCACTCACTACTCCCGACTACTCTATCATCCACTACAAACATGTGAGAAATGCAAATTAAATGAGAAGCGATACCCCTTAGGAAAATCGACATCTTCCTCAATTGTTCATAATTTTATTGTTTGAGTATCAAAGGGGGTAGAAAGTAAAGATTTAATTAGAGTATAAGTAAGAATCCGGTAAATAAGATACTCGGGACGCTCTCCATCCCTATTATTAAAATAGCCGAATGAACCAAGGGGCACTCGAGGCATCACCGATTAATTGTGGCTATCGAATATAGCCAGGATCTTTCCTTATCGAGAATTACTCTCTTGAATTCATTGAGGATCCAATCAATGGGGTGGGGGAGTTGGGTGAATCGCGTGCGAACTCTGAAACCTGGAAGAGAGGTCTCTTCGATCTATGGCCGGCAATCACGGCTCGAAAGCAACCGCTGGCGAAAATGGAAAAAGTGGCATTGATCATATTTATCGGAGAGGCGGGATTATACCTTGATGATGCCGCTTTGACAAAGTCTGCCCGTAAACTGGAAAACACGCACGAGGTGAATAAGAATGGGACCGGGGATTCTTGTTGCGAATAACTTTGGAAGTACAGGCTGTGTATAGCGCAACCCCTTTCACTCGCATACTCTCATTCCTCCCACTCAGGAACATCCTCTCTCTCTCTCTATATCCTGGACTAACCGAGCCGCCTCTCTCACTCTCCTCCCTCTCTTTTGTCACCAGCCTGTTCTCATGGAATCCTCTCCCCGTAGATTCTCTACTACTCCCGGGCTACCGCTCTCTACCTCCACTCTCAGAGCCACTGCTCTCCTATCTCCCACCTCTCGTAGATAGCTCGCTCTTTTTCACCACTGCCCCCTCACACCCACACTCACCACCCACCACCCCCTTCATCCTACCCCTTATTACTACCACCCTGGCCTCTCTCGGCCGATTCAACACTCTCTTCTTTCTCCAACTGCAGTTCGGCCTTCGCTCTCTTTCCCACCGACTCTGAGAAGCCGTCTCTCTTCCTCCTTCTCTATCGGCTTCACCTTTGACCTCACTGTTTCTCTTCCTCCGGCTAGGAGGTGCTTGCCGCCACTACTTGTGTGCACGGCCATCTGCATCTGTATACTTCGATCGAGTGCTCCCAGTGTATGCATGTGTTCCTCCCATACTGAACATCCATCCCCTCCGAGCCTCCCCTCCCTGTGACTACTCTTCTCTCTTTCTCTCTCTATCCGACTAGCGGGACAGCCAACCCTTCTCAACCCCGGTGGTACACTATCGGAGCATAGCAGAACCCGGTATACTTTAACTCGCTCTACCCGGGACGTTCTCGCTTCCCCGACGTGTCGGGAGCGTGTAAATACATGGACGTCTGGCTCCGTAAGCCCGCGGCGTCGACCTCGTTCTACCTTAGCACACGCATTTTCAGCCTTCTGCTTCTCCTTTCGACCGACAACCAACCCCACCGGGCCCCTCTTCTACCCACTACGTATATATCTATGTATGTATCCTCCTACAGCCGCTCGACGTGCGTCTACAGACAGCCCGTACACTCTTCTCCACGTTTCCCCCCTTCAATTTCTCTCTTTCCCTTGGCTCCTCGCGGTTTGCGCACCCACCCTCCGCGCTCGCGCGCTCTATCTCTCTGTATGCGGGAGGGATGCGTATGCCCGCTGTTCTCTTGGTAGTGTGCGACGAGAGCCCGACGACGGGCGCCCGTAATAATTTCTCCCTCCGCTATCCGAGCTTGCTACCGCCAGCCAGAACAATTTTGCATCCCCGTCGCGACGGAAAATCCTCCTCCCCCCGCTTCCACCCCGCTGCCCCCGGCCCCACGACGAATTAGGCGCTCCGCATGCAAAAGACCTCCGCGTCTCACAGTAGAAATATCCATGGACTGAAATGATTCCCATTACCAGACTATCTCCTACTTTACCAATTCTACTAGAAGACAAGAGGATGGCGGTGTATATATATACACTTGGCGGAGTATTGGTCCGTATTAACTAAATGTGAACATAGTATACACAAGTTTCTTCCTTGTTCCAAGATGTAGTCTTGGAAGATCGGACTGAATTTGCTAGAGTTTAGTGAACCTCCTCTCCGACAAGTAGATTTGATGGAAGAAAGATTAACTCCAATAGTAGACGAGTTCCCTCTCTCTCCCTTTCTCGAATTATCGATGAAGGTATCTTCGAAAGAGATGATTATTTGCTCGTTGCGGCTAACAAGAGCTCGTGGAGACTCGGGCGTTTCGTTGGTGCGCCACGTTTGTTAGAAATTCCCTGAGGGTAACTAGGACGACGACGTCGCCACTGCCAGCCGGCGAGGTGGTTTCCGCGACGAGGACGCCGAGACAGGCTCTTGGAAGGGGAGAGAGTGAGACAAGTACGAGGGAGAGAAAATGGGAGGAAATATCGAGTTCGCTGGTTTCAGCGAGATAAAGGCGAGCGTATCTACCCGACAATGGGACGCTTACCAGAGATTAATTTTAATGTCACGATGAACAGCCGAGTATCCGACATGGGATCGTAATGAAAAACAGAAAAAGATTCGACCATCTCTCTGGGATATCGAAACCATCGCGAACTCTGGTAATCTGAATACAGTGGGAAATTTAAACAGAGAGAGGAGTATCGAAAGCAAAAGAGTACCTTTTGTTTCTTCGAATGGCAGTCCGGCAGAGTACAAAAATAATTCCATCCCCGCAAATGCAATTAGCTCACTTCATTTAATTCACAGCAAAATAGTATATCCTAATATAATAAGTGATCAACGTTGATGGGAATGCGCGAGCCACTTTTCTACGAAGTGAGTGCCAGTCCAGTTGTTGTAGGATAGGCAAAGTCATGAAGAGAACGAGGAGACTGGCTGACAGGGGGGCTGCGCGAGGGTGTGGCCCTCGATTAACGATCCCTGATCCCGCTTAATCCGTGACTTAGCGAACGCCGTGAAAACACATTCCCAGAGACACGCCTGAAAAGCTTCCACAACCCCTCGCTGCAAGCCTCACTTCCACCCATCGCCACTTTCTACGAGTTCCAAAGCTACAGAAGCTTCGCCTCAACTGTCCTCCCTTTCGACAGGGATTCACTCACTGCTCCAACACCAGTCTCAGTTGCTGATTTTCTCGTCGGATGTGAGAGACAGGAGATTCCTCGTGTTAGCAAGTGATGACTCCCTTCTCGAAGGAGAGGTGGAAAAGTCTGCGGCTGTATCTCGCCACTGGCTTGCCGGGGAATGAACGCGGGCTATAACTCTTCTTAACGAGTTGCAATCCGCACTCTTGTCACATACTTATACTACCACTCGCGGCCAACAGTGTAAACGCATACTGTTAAAGGAGGAATATCGGTTCGAATAGTTGCAAGTTACTTTTTCTCTTTCCGGCACCCTCGCTCGGTTTCGCGTTCGATTCCAAAACGAAACGGCTTGGAAACGGGGCGAGCGGGCAATTAAACAAATTGATATGCTCGGCAAAGGCACGGGCGACACCAAGCGCTACCCTGCTACTACTCTTCTTAACGATTTTCAAGCCGCTCGGGTCGGCTGGGTTTATTAATTTGCGCGATAAGTATCTCGGGGATTCTTTTGACTAGCAAAACGAACATGCCGAGCATCGAGTTGAAGGAAGAAGGCAGGCAAGAGTGCGCCGTGAGGTCAGGAGTTAAAGCCATAAATCCAATTAATTTTCCCTCGAGCCACAGTACTAAGCTCGTTCCAATCATTTAGTTAGGTAAGCGTGATCCCGAGCTTCGAGAATCACGAGAAATATGTAATTAACAAAATATGTCAAAGTATATTAAATGTTGCGGTGACAGAGAATGTAATGCTCTTTAAAAAGAATATTACCAGGATGGAAAGGAGGTGGCGAACAATGAGCTGCTATCGAAGACAAAGAAAACCTCGGTCTAATCGTATTATCGAGACTCGTCGACCACAACCGAACACGCGTTATCAGAAATGGACAAGGCCACGTGCTGCTTGCCCGATAACACGCAAATCTTTTATCACTCCTTTACGCGTACAACCATGGAATTCGCTACGCTTCTCGATGGCAACAACTGGGTATAATCCGGAACGCGTTTCGTGGATTTTAATAATGCAATTTAGTGAATCTCACCCTTGATGGGAAGAGAAGGGAAGGATGAGAAAGTCGATAGGGAAGAAGAAGTGGCCGTGAAGTGGGAAAGGCACGTGCATGGGGCCAGTCGCTCGAAGAGTAAGCCCTTCCTTTACGGTACTGTTAGAATCCCAAGAGAAACAAGAAATCGCATTCCAATCCGCAACTGGCAGAGCGATGAGTGCGATCTCGCGAAGAGTGCGTCGCATGCGCAGACTGAGACAGATAGTCAGACAAGCTAGCATAGAGACAGCAGCACGCCGACAGACAGCGGAGAGGAAGCAATTACTCGAAAGGATACCAGCAGCTATTATTGCACTTTGAGAGTGAGAGCCTACCGAGTCGAGGGACTCGCTCGCTCCTACATTCGCCTAGCAAGCCTTCCAGTAATTAGTGTTAACGACCATATGGAGATCGGCTCTTGCGACACTTATCGAGCGCCACTTCGACACACGATTCTCCGAGGCTAATACTCCATTTACATTATATCTAGCTACTCACTCTCAAAGTACGATCGATTCTATTGACTTAAATGGAACCATTCACACTAGTGGTGAATCTCTGCTACATTGCTATTGCAAAACACCTTTCTATCGGAGGGACTCGAAAGTAGAAACGTGTCTTGCCTACTGTATTCTGTAATCGCCACACTAATTTCTTCAGTCCGCGTCGATAAGGGGAGGCAAATTACCACGCTTTCAGGAAATTATCGATGACCATGATAGAAAGATACCATCCGACCAATCGTCCTTTCCACCCATTAGCCATTATTAGCGACAGACACTTTTTCACCCTTCGTACCCTATGACATTTACTTGGCATTTCTCTTCTTTGATTGGTGGCTCTCTTAAACTCGAAGTTTAGGTCTCAAGCACGTTGAAGACACAAACTTCGCTCCTGACTATGATCATCAGGATGATGTGATACAATTGCAACGAGTAACGGAGCACTCCGAACCCGATGCCATTAGTAGATGCGGCGTGTAAGATGAAGCGAGAGACTGTTCGTGCAGCTTGGCTAGCAAGCGGGACTCAGCTTTCGGTTGACACGTGAGAAACTTTAAAACATCTTTATTAACTCCCTCTTGCCACGTGTCGTTGTCACGTTTCGTTGGAACGTGCATCACGTTCTTGCAACTCACGAATTCAACTTTGCTATTAAATCGAGCATAGACGCTCTGCCGGAAGGATTCGCGATATTATCGGCCCGATCCAATTTCAAGTACACGGATGTGTTAAAGAGTTTGCAAATGAGACTCGAAGATGTGCGTGGTTCTAAGAGGCCGGGAAATGGAGTACTAATTGCCGTCGATAGATCGTACTACCAAAGCGAGAGAATGAGGAGAAGCAGAGGGCGAGAAAGGAGAGAAACATCTTAGGAAGCAAGGAATTTTACTGGCGCGGTCGAGCTCGACCCATTGACGTTCTCACGCTTCGATAAATAACTTCCTGGAGGAAAACCCTTTCCCTTCTTTGCAGAGAGAAAGAGAGAAGGAGCGAGAAAGGCAATGAGGGAGAATTTATTAAGTACTTACGCAGACAGCCGGTTGGCGGTGTGCCTCTCGCGTTCTGAAACAAAGGAAAAAGAGGGCATCAATTAGCAATCCGTGAAGTTAATTAGCCAGCTATTATCGGCGGCCAAGGCCGCCGATCAGACTGGCGCGAACATCGCGGCCAACTACTGTAGGAGCCTATCAAGCCACCAACCTGACATAACGACATCGTTACAGCGAAATCCACTTACCACCCGATCCCTTAAATCCTAATTAGCCGCTGCGATTAATTAAATGCTGCATGAATCCGGCGAATTCATTGCAAGCAAATACCCCCACTCCTTCCAAACCAAGTGTATCCTCTCACTTGTCCATACAAACTGAGCGCTGTTTATGTTTGCTTAAATCAGCGATACAACTCACTTATTCTTGAATTCTCTAGCCGGCTTGGCATTAGCTTTACATATTTTCTTTTTACCAAGGGGATTACGTGTCAGTCCTCCCATGCACGGAACTACGCTTGCTGACCCGCGTGTCACAGGAGAAGAGGAAAGAGAGAGAGTGAGAGAGAGGGGAGGGGAGGGGGTGCGGCGCAAGAAGGCCTTCCAAGGGAATAGTGAAAGAATACAGCCGGAACGAAGAGTGCGAGAGCGATTGCAGCTGATGCTTCCAGTAGGAGCGACGAGGAGGAAATGCGAGGTCGTCGGAAGAAGCATTGCGTAAACAATGGGACTCGGGCAAGATGCATGTGCTCGTGGCATGGGAAAGGGGTCGCAGGGGAAGGCAAGCTTTCAAAACTGGGTCCCCGTCCCCGACGACTGACGAGGAAGAAAGGTGACCCACCCGAGAGAAAGGGCCTTCCTTAGAACGGAATCCTGTCGAGTCGAACCCAAAATTCAGCACTCAGCCTAAGTTCGCTCGGTAAAAATCATAATGAGAACCGAGAAAGGAACCAGGCGAAGGTTAAATCCATTCCCTCCAGAAACTGTCTGGTATCCTTGCTTGTTAAGAAAAAAATCACAGGAAAAAATGGTGCAAAAAGCATTAGTGCGTGCGTACAATCACCAGTCCGATTATTGGATGGATTTCTGCGGTCGGTGCTAATTTGATCTGCTAATTTATTGCGGCATCGTCCCGTCCAAGCCCGCGCCCGCATTATTTTACACGGCCGCTCATAACTCTCGTTTCAACAATAGCCATCGAATTACGCGAAGTGACCCCGCAGCGCCTAATTATCAGCAGTCGCTTGGCACGATTAGAGCAATGGACAAGTGCAATCGCGATCGTTGACAGCCGCGATATATCGAGGAACAATTAACGAGTAGCAAGTATCGCGTTGTCTCTCGTTATGGCGGCGATAATAGCGTCATGTGGTTGAATCCCTAATGAAAAGAGGCGAGTGGAAAAATCGCCACTCCCCCCGGAACGAAGCGCGAACTGGAGGCGGCAGTGGCAGGAGGTAATCATCGGTGATATACACGGGAGAGCCACACGTCCTATAAATCCTAATTAGTGCTATAGGCGCGGGCATCGTGCTCGCGTAATTAAGCGGCGCTCCGCTATTGTGGGAGAGGAGCAATGGTCATAGAATATCATCACGGTGCTGCTGGTTGGCTGGCTGGCTGGCTGGCTGGCTGGCTGGCTGGCTCTCGCTCTCGTACTATGCGCGTCCTCTCCTTGCGAGCGAGAGAACTCGACATGTGTTGGATGGAAGCGAGGAGTGGAGAGAGCGGCATTGCACATTTGTCTCGCTATCATCTCAGAGGAGTCCGAGCCTGCTGGGACAACATACGCTTCGATCGTGCTCACAGTCTGCTTGGCCAGATACACACAGAGAGGGAGAAATGGAACGTTAAATGCCTAGGTGTCGCCCACCTGATAACAGAAGATAGCTGACGGCACCTTGAAGCAACTCGAACCTGCTCAACATGACTTATCGGTGGGCCGGCAACTCGGCTCCCGCTGCATCATGCTAATCGACTAACACACGTGCCTTGGACCACTCGATGCACTTCGATTCCCTGATATATGCCGGATGCGGCTCCACTTCAAGGTCGCAGCTAACTCACACACACAGAAACGCACGCACGCACGCACACCACGCAGCAACACATACAGACACCGTAGTAGGTAGACACAGAACCAGAGACAGAGAGAGAGGGAGAGAGAGAGAGAGAGAGAGAGAGAGAGAGAGAGAGAGAGAGAGAGAGAGAAGCTGCTGCTTGGTTGTAGCTCGGAAGTGGCCTCGCTAGAGACACAATGCCGACCGCGACGATCGATTGACACGCGCCCACTGATCAGTTCGAGCACCGATATTGAACTGATGGCAAGGTCGTTCTCGCACAAGGTCTCGGTACACCCGTTTCCACCGGTGCTACTGCACTCCCAGGACGGGTAAGTCAACTTGTTACACTTTCAGACTTTATTCATGTAGATGTACACCGAATGGCCGCTAGGACTAGGGAAGTATGTCGAGCGATTCTACCGGTGAAAGAAGGTTAGAGTGTGGGGTACTTGGACGACGGCGTAAGGACGCGCTACGATCGGAGAAGGACAATTTCAGCAGCAAGGAGAACTGAGAAGTGTCGGGAGTTGGAAGGCAGGCGGTCACGCGTGTTGCGAGGAGCGGAAGTACGGGCCGAACTATGAGAGAGAGGCGTACACTCGGAATGACGCACACCGCTTGACTGAGGCTGTTGGGCCCAGCCGGCCGGGCCATTGCCGGTCTGCGGTCGCGCCCGAGCCTCCTGCCTGCTGCCTTTGCCTCTGCGTCTACCTCTACCTTTACCTCTGCCGGCAGCGTTCTGCTAGTAGTCAGACCCCGCTAGCAACGGTCCCCTTTTAAGCCCTTGTCACACCGACTATGTCTACGGCCGCCACTCATTCAGCAAACTTACAATCCTATGTACATACTTGAGAGTGGAGCTTCATTACAGTTGAAAAAGGTGATTGGCTGACTTTAATTATTCAATAACAGAATCATCCGAAAAGTAAATATTTCGATGGTGTAACCACCAATTATTCGAAAGCCTAACTAACTCTGTAAGTGCTGAACTGTTGAGGGGCCTGGGGACTGAGACCCTACTAGAAAGTTTGTTTTGCCTTCGCCATGAAGTCAGGCTAGGAAGTTTCGATCGATGAAGGTATAACTGTGGCCTTAGGCCCCGAACAAGGGCCCCATCAGCATATGCAGCTTGTGCGAGCAGACGCTCGCTTCACCTGCGTACTGACGGCTTTGTTGGTCCCCTCTATTGCCGAGGGCCTGGCCTCCTGCCTGCCTTCCTTCCTTCCTTCCTTCCTTCCCCCTTGCTCGACCTCTCGCTCTTTCCTCGTCCCTCGTCCCACCACCTCCCTCCTATTCGCTTCTATTCGCTTCTATTCGCGCGCACAAACCGCGTTCGCTCGACTGACCCTCTAAGCGATATGCAACACCTTTTAAGAACTCTCAGCCACCAAGCAAGAGCCGTTGCCTTCGAAACACAATTACCATCAACTAATATCGAACTTGGTCCTGGAATTTTCCATGCTGGCTTCGTAAAAAAATCTTTGGTTCTTTAAAATAGAATAGGCAGAGATGGTGCGAGACTTCGCAGATCATTTTTTTTGAAGTCTAGAAAAAGCCTGACGAGGAGTTCGACGGGCAGACCGCGCGGTTACCGAACGATACGCCGCTCGCAGGCTGTGTTTATGATAATACGTGCGTGCAAGCTGTCCGTAAAGGATCGTCCGTGTATTATTAAGGTGTGCTGTTAGCCGGCACACGCCAGAACGTATGGCGGGCTGGCGCACCTGTTTCACCAGGAGGATCTGGTTGGACCACCTTGCCCTTCGATTTTACCCATTCCATCTTTTTTCGATATTCCAGTTAGTTACCAGAGTAAAGTGAAACCGTCGAATCTTCCGAGTAAAACGAACTTCTATTTCAAGACATATTATTACCTATCTGTGGAAGGAACGATCGAAATTCCGGTTATCTTAGAAAACAGGTGAATGTAATTGCAATGTAGGAAAAATCTTGGCCTATTTTACATCTGCGGAACATCGAACACTCCTATCTTCAATGGGAAGAAACAGTCGGATTCGAAGCAACCGATCTCACATCACACTGAATAGCTACGAGAACAACTCTATAATAGCATCAATTACTCGGCACGATCTCTCGAGAGTTCAATTGCATTTGCAAACTTGCTTGCATAATAATGTCCGATTGTTCTTCGGCGTCAGCGGATGTGACTGCGTGATAGTCTACGTTCTCTAATCCTTTGACTTTCATAATTGATTATGTGCCAAGACACTCTCACCCTCTCATCTTCGTGTGTAACTTGCTTGAAGGAAAACCGATTGTCCTGAATCCGTAACTTCTATGATATCCGCCGACACTCAGAGTGCCGCCAATTGTTTACGAGTACTTCCATCAAAATCACCGAGGAAACAGTCGCGTTGCCTGGCAATAAATCACTGCGACGATCAAGTTGCTTCGTGTCAGTCTTTTTATGAGCTTAGCTGATAATCCGACAATAATCGTCGCTCGTTGAACGGCCGACCTATCACAACCCGATCACTAACCGCCGGTGGCGATTCATTTTTTCGCAACAGATTGGTCATGCCAAAGTGTCGAGGACACAACACAGCATGATTATTCAGATCGTCCTCTACATCAGCGCAGTGTGTACACTTCTAAAGAGAGCCGTGGTTCTCTGATCGTACGATGTACTCTGTCTAGGAATATTCCGCTTGGATTGTATAGCTAAGCAATCCCTGTGGTTGCGCCGATCGATCGCAAGGTATTACTCGGTTATGACACTTGATTTGCATCAGACAAAGGGGCAGCCGAACGCCGCACGGCGAAAGAGAAATTGATGCTTTTCACAACTATGAAAAAGCTAGCACGGTTACGAAATCCCAGAAGAAATGATGGCCCGAAATATTTCTCTCTATTAGAGAACTAGCGCGACTGCATTACGCTCTCTGCTGATAGAACTCGACTGTGAAAAGTCAGTTGAGGAGGATGAGCCAATGAGGTTTCATCCAAATCCTGATATCCGTAATGTGCTTGGAATACCACGCGTATCAGCTGGTGCACCGCGGCAAGATTAATTATTTGCTTGGTTGCTCCATTCTTCACTCTGCATTTACCCCAGCAATCTCTGCGTTTACCGCAGCAACCAAACCAGAGAGTTTGCCGAGAGAGTGAGAGAGGAAGAGAGGAATAGAGGGCGGGAGGGTGGGTGGATGGGTGGTTGGAAGGGAGAGAGGGAGAGAGGGAGAGAGGGAGAGAGGGAGAGGTCTGGCACTTCGGTAGACTCGATATCGTGAAATTGGGTCAGCCGAATGATGTATTATTGGGTGTATCGTTCCATCAAGCCCGCCAGCATTCCTCTCTAGGAGCGGCAGCACATACGAAAAAGAAATAATTCCAGTGAAAATACGAGCGGCAGCCGAGTCGCATACTCCAAAGAGAACTCTTGCGCCAGCTTCTCTCCTCTTCCTCGCAACATCGAAACTTCTCTAGCTCCCTCACTGCCGGGGTTAACACCACCGGCAAATATAGGGGATGCACCGTCGAGAGCGTCGAAATTTATTCCACTTGCAATCTCATACATGAAACAATCGAGCAGGCGCGAGATTTTTCTGTTCATTCAAATCGATAGTTCCACCAGTGAATCAACGATGATGGTGTTGTAAATCTTTTAATCCGTTCCCTCTGAACGTTGGTTATTAAATGAAATTATGATCTTTCCAACACCAAGATAAGTTTTAATCCGAAACCATATACTTGCAAAGTTCAGTGCTATCGGAAGATTTCCAGCGGAAGAATAAGATTACTACCCTCCAAGCCGTGAAGAAAAACAGAACCTGGAGAATATCGAGTGGCGGAAAGTTCCTTTCCCCCTTATCAACGGATGAATTAACGTGGCCGGCATGTAGGAGGGAGTGCGATTCTCGCAGATTGACTAGTTGAATTCCCGGTAGCGTTTGACATTGAGAGGTGAACTCATCGTGACCAATCGATTGCCAACCGAAGGCCGTACGCCTCGGTGGCGTCTCCTCCGAGTTATGCTTGGCAGAATTTTTCTCCCTCTCTCTCTCTCTCTCTCTCTCTCTAAGTTTAACAATCGCGTGTCTATCGATCCCTGTCTCGATATTTCGGGAATATCCTAATCCTAATCGTACGACTTACTGATTGATTAATCGAAAGCCCCGAGGCCCGGCTACGCTCTCGTGAATTATCAATTCACGCTCGATAGAACCTAATTAGCGGCTCCTCGAATTTCTCGCCATAACGTTCTCGAGAAGTTCGAGCATACTAGTTCTAAGAAGAGAGCAACTTCCTCCAGGAAGTTTGAAGTGCTGCTGAAGAATATTCAAAGACGTCTCACCACGACGAAAGCTCTTCGCAAGAAGGACAAGTTGCGTGGGGCAAGCGCGCATCGAGCGAACGAGCATCAATCTCATTGTGAAATTGGTGGGACAAGGGCAGATCTGGCCGGACAAAGTAGGCCGGGTTAGGCCCTCGACGGAAATCGGAAGTGGCAGTGGGGGGGGGGGGGGGGGGGGTCGTCGTCAATTTCACTTGGCCGACCTCGGAACCTTGAACCATCAACGAAGTATGTCCCATTTTGAATAAAGACTTTGCCGCACCTACATAAGTTCGACCCAATTTCTCCAGGCCATCCTCGCCAAGGCGTGTGGATAATTGTTTCGACAGAGCCGACATCACCGGAGATATATTCTCCGGCGTTAACTGAAAAAGTTGGTGGTGGCAAGCTTTTTGCCGATCGAAGGGAAGGTCCTCCTCCTCGGCATAGGAGAAAGGGAGTGGGCTCTGAAGAAGGGTAATAGGCGTGGCAGACTGAAATCCAAAAGTAGTGGCGCACAGAGGGAAAGACAGCGAGAGATAGGTGAGAGAGAATGTTAAACGAGCCTGAAGAGTTTTAATCGAGTCGTTTGAACTTCCTTCCTGCTCGAGCATTCTTTTTTATTGGACCGAGTGGGTTACGTAGGGAGAACACGATGGAAAAGGGGGAAAAGGGGGGCGAGAGAGAGAGAGAGAGAGAGGGAGAGAGAGAGAGAAAAAGAGAGAGAATGAAGGCTGAAGGAAGGCTGAATAAGGAGAGCGATCGTTTCACCTCGTCGTTGACTTCCGACCGATTTGCATTCGAGAGCCCGGACGCGATATCAGCCTTATGAATAACCACCCTGACCCGCGCTCCGATCGACGTTAAAGGGTGAGAGAGCATTCGCCGGCATCTTTTCACCTAAGATCTGCCCACGGGAATTCAATCCGTGGCTGGGAAAACAGCTTGGAAGCTGCTGCTCGCCCCGCTCTTTCCGTGAATGGCTTCCCCTCTGCCGTATTCAGCCGTAACCGGCGAGATAAAATAAATTTTACCAATCTCTCTCTGGTCAGTTATTATCCCCGATGCGCGTCCCCACACCCATGCCCAACCCCCAACCCCCAACCCCCAACAGCCATCACCCACCATCCCCCATTGAAACTCATCCCGGCAATTCCTTCGCCCGAGGGAAAATAGAAGCGCGCCGGTTCGCGCAGCCACCGATTCATTTATACCTACTTTCATAATTGACAAACGCCGAGGAGGGAATCTCTGAGAATGAAGAGAAAGGGAGAAAGAGCACTTGGAGCACGGCATTAAACAAATTTCCTGTGATTTCGTGGCCTGGCAGCTGGGATATCGTGTATTCCACGAGTACGGCGCGTAATTAATGAGCTTTCTGATACGATGTTAAGCGCTGCCAGAAATTTGCCGAGCGAATGATGCTATACCTCTGGCAACTGCTTATTTCAGTATGTATCTTTCTAGCTAGTTCAGATCCATCCTGCACACCTCCAGAATTCCTCTCACACATGACCCACTAATCAATCAGAAGCATTTAGTGACGATTAAGGGAGTTGGAGTAGTGAAATAGGAGTCTAAGAACTTAATCGATTCGAGAGAGCTGTAGTTGGGCAGCGGGGGGTGGTCGAAAAAAGAAGAGACGAAAAAAGACGGATGGACATTCAGAGGGGTGAAACGGGATGGCTCTCGAAGAAAATCGCCAGTGGGAGTAGCAGCCAGAACTGCTGCCAGAACTGGTATGATCGGGGCCAAAGGGAGGATTTAATCACGTTAAGTAACTGCGACCTGCTTGTGCAGGGTGAGCCGGGGGTGTTCGGACGAGGTATACGAGCGGCTAGAGATAGGGTGCGTGTTATCGACCCCTTTCACTCTACCTTCCCTTCATCCCTTTACCCGTACACTCTCACACTCGGCCTCTTCCTGCTAACCCCACCCTTCCGCCGCCCGCCTTCCTTACCAAAATCAACCTCTCTTCTACCTTCAGAAATTCAGGACCAATATTGTCACGAACTTAGCTTTTCTTCATTAGAAAACTTGTTCATTTTCAAGTGGCGGTACAATCGATACGAGACTATCGTACATTCAGTTTAGCAGCTCAGCAGCTTGTTTCTTAGATGGCTTTCACGGTTATTTATCAGCGGAGGGAAAGGTGTGCGGGCTGTAATGGAGAAGGTGGGTGGTGGTCCGCGCGGGCCGGAGGGTTGAAAGAGCGCTCGCTTCTAACAAGAGAAGGGAGAAGAAGCCCAGTCGCGTAGCCGGCGCTTGCGACGGAGAAAGAAAAAAGAAAGGAGGTGGCGAAATCAACGGAGAGAGACGAAGACAAAGGGCGAATGGCGCGAAGGGTGGTAAAAGAAGCCGTGGGAGGAAAAGGGTGAGGGTGAGAGAGACAGAGAGGATAGATTGCGAGAAGCTGACCTCGGCGCTGGAGTCAAACCCGACGTTATTAGGAAAATGGACCTTCCCACTTCCCACTTCGCCCCCGCATTTCTTCCAGCCTCGCAAACCCTCACAATAAACCGCAGCGGTTCCTCCTAGGCATACACACACACACACACACACACACAGACCCGTTGCACGTACTTCTGGAAAAGACGCTCGACTTTTCAGCTTCCAGGACGTATGCACCGCCACCGGCCGCCGGCAGTTTACTCGTTAAGGGGAAGCACTGCCACCAAAGAGACCCGTGCATTCCGCACCCCCTCGACTCATCTCATCTCATCTCATCTCATCTCATCTCGCGAAATATCTGCGAGCGAGCAATTAAAGCCTTTTGCTGAACGATACCTGGAGAACGAAGGGCAGAGTCTTCTATCTTCCTTTTTATTTGCACTGCTCTTCTAACGGGAGGAAAAAGAGAAAGAGACTCGGTTGATGCGATCGTTCATCAGAGGGCAAAGGTGTCTGTCAACACCGTAGCGGCTTATCCCATCGATTAGCACGGACGTATCGCGTGTGCAATGTCTGCCGGGTAGCAGCCACGTAAGCTCCATCTGATTGCTGGCTGGCGATCAAAAGCCAGCGGGTGGGCCGGTAAGTAGTTCAAGCGGGATCCCGGCATATCCCCCTGTCATCTAGAATTCTAGCTGCGCCCGAAGCTACGATTTAGCCTAGCTGCCTCCGCCGCGAACGTGCGATGTAATTGGGCAACTAGGTCATCCGCGCGACCCCTCCGACCTGCTACCAGCAAGGGAGAGCTTCGATATTTCATGCCTAACTCGCCAGACACTTAACAACACTCTCTGTCGGACTCTGACAATTTTTCACCCGTTTCATTGAATTTTGAATGACCCGCAAGACAGGTGCATAAAGCTGCCTATCCCACTTCCGTTCGCGCATTAATTGAGAGGAAACATCTCAGTGATCCTCTCAAGCATGTGTTGATACACTCACGGTGAAACGTAGCACTGACATAAAAACACACTTGAAATGCATGCGAGCGATTAAATGAGAACAGAAATTACGAGCGCACGGGAATCCGCTTAATCATGTCCGTATGTAGTTAGGCCTAATAGCGAGAGAGAGAGAGAGAGAGAGAGAGAGAGAGAGAGAGAGAGAGAGAGAGAGCACAAGCAGCTTTCACTACACGCGTGCGCTTCTGTGTAATGTAAATGCACACATGTCAGTTCTCGTCACACACGCCTGTTGCCCGGATCGACATGTCCTTCGGGAAGTCCGTGGTAGGTTGGTCTATTAGCCATTCACGACACGATACAATGTCTCGAACAAAAAATGTCAGCCATCGATGAACGCGTTCTACGTTGTTAACATGTAGGTGTAGTATTAATGGTCCGTCGGGATAATAGGATCGCTCGCGGATGGACACTGGGTACTCTGTATCCTTGTGGATAGTATGTATAATAATAGCAGTCTCATGTGCAACCGAGTGCGAATGGCTCAACAGGTATCGATTCGACGAAATGTCAAAGGTGCGCCCATGCTAGGTAGAGAATGAAGAGGATGGGAGAAGAATTCGCATTCAAAAATGGTGCGTGAAAAAAATGCCTATTCGCGGATAGTATTGTAAAGTTGGGTATGGGTCACGAGTTGGTACACATGATTCGTGTGCTAGCACGCAATATCGAGTCGAGTGGAGGGTGAGGAGAACGACGCGAACAAACTCGGAGGACACGAGTCGATTCGTTGGGGATTATCCTGGCATCGCGTAATCGAGTTACAACTAGATCCCGTTTCCGGATTGGCCGCGGTCTCTAGTCGATAAAACTACTCTTGCCGGGACGCTACTGCGATGAATTCCCTCGCTTTCGTGCCGGTATTAGCCGGGCGCGTTCGATTGAAATTCGGGTAAAACCCTCCGGAAAGATAGACTCGAGAGAAATTGGCCGACTCGGATGAAATAGACGTACGTGTCACAACGGTATCCCAACGCATCGACCTCAATCCCACAGAGGAGCACCGCCGGTGTACTATCAGCGCGTCGAGGAGCGATGGCTAATTAAGTCGGAGGAACGTGAAAAGTTCGGTATTAGTGTGGCGTGCTCCAATTTAGGAGAAGGCTAGCCGCCTGTGCCGCTCCGCTTGGAACGATTATCAAAGTGAGAGCCACGAAACTTTCCAAGTGCAATATTAAACAACCTTGCCTCGCGCCGCCTTGGTAGGAGGCCAAAGGGGTTGGTGGGAGGAGGGGAGGGAAAGGTCGGCAAGGATCGAGGAGGTCGCAATCGCCTAAAAACACGCGAACGGATGTCGAATGAAACGATTACACGTAAGCGACGCATGTTCGCCAGCACTTAGCATAAGTGACTAGCACTCGGTGTGCGCGCCGCGCCGCCGCGCCGCGTGTGTTGAAGGCAAATTAAATCGGTCCCCGCTGATACTGGTTCCGATGAAATCACGCGAAGCAGCAACGCGTGTCAGTAAATGATCCCCTTAAGCCTCGATCTTCCAGTTAAACACGTTCCAGGAGCAAACACCTCGACAATATGCGGAGAGAGCACCGCCATTGTTGTTACGCACGCAACGAAATCCTCGAGGCGTCTGGGTGACCTGGATTCTATCGTATTTACTTATGTCCCCGTAACTCTAATGAGTGGCTGGCAAAAACAGTAAAGCCGAAGGGCGCCAGACTATGGACCCTGACCTACCGACACACGCACACACCACGGCCCACCACCAAAACATCCACCGACGAGTGACGACGACCCTTTTGACCTCGTAATACCGCCGACTTTTTCTTCTGCAAATTCACCCTGAGTCTGCGATGCCTTTATCGAGGAGCCTTATTCTTTTCTCCCTCGTTGGCTCAATTATTATGCCAGGCTTTCGCTCGGAAAATACCTTGACTGCGTCGTCGAAACTTTGCCATTGTCGGAAGGCAGTGTCGGCGCCCAGAGGGTCGTGAGATTTGGGAGTTGACATTAATACATCGCGTCAAAGGCTAAATGAGTGGGACGGTTAAACAAGGTCGGTTTGGCCCATAGCTTTAGGGCTTCTACGTGAGTGGAGGGATCGAAAGGATGTAGAAGAGGGTTCATAGACTCACCGGACTGGGTATCGAGGGATGGGACAGAGGTTCTTGATGATGGAGGTATTAATTCGTGGGTGGCGTTTGTTCTCAAAGTAACCCAGCAGCGACAGGACGCTCTCGAGATTGAATATTAAGTGCCACAGTCCATCTTCCTCTCGGTCTCTTTCCATCGACGTTGCTGCTCTTCGATTCTGCTCGGGCGCTAGGCAAGGTGCTTCGCCCAAGGGACTTGTGCCGGGAACTGGAAAACGAGACTGCGAGTCTCGGGATAAGTGAGGGCCGCCGACTAGACGAGTAGAGAGAAATCGAGCAATAAGTAAAGTGATGAGGAAGGGGGAGGGGGAGAGGGAGAGGCCAAGTAGTCCAAGAGAGATCCAGATGACAGGGCGGAAGAAAGAGAGGCGGGAGAAGTTCGAGAGACGGTAAGGAGTAGTGCTCGAGGGGAAGAGAAGCTCGTTCGAAAGGAGAGCGAGACTGCCAGCGGCGATTTCAATAATTAATGTCACGGGAATTGCTCGTTCCTGCCAGAGAGTTACCACCGCAAACTCGAAATTCCCTGTCGCGGTATACATGCTATAGCCCGACACAGATCGGCTCCGCTCCTGGATAATTACTGCGATTATCCGTGCGACGAGCTTGCTACCGCTCTGCCAAGTCCTCGTAAGTTCATCTGAGCGCTACCCACCCCCCCCCCCGCCCTCCCAACTAGCAGCCTGCCGAAATACTTGACAAACACCCCTGTCGCCCTCCCACTATCTCAAAAAAACAGAATTCACCTCTTGCCTTACCGTAATCATACCGAAGCGTCTAATTAATTGGATACACCGCTTTAAAAAAAACTGGCGCGAGGTGGTTTTAAAAAAATGGAGATATTAGTGGTTAAATATATAAAAAAAGGACAGTTAAGAGCGCGCGGAGAGAAAGTTTTGAGCTGTCTTTCGACCCAAGTGGCGAGACCTCGTTATTCCCTGACTCGCATTTCGCCGGCGGAAGGGAGAATCTCGGGTTTTCAATCCTCCTCGGAGAAGAAAGAAGAGTACCCCAGTCTCCGAACGGTTGGTATACCCAAGACCGCGTAATTCTCGCGCTGATAATGATGTCTGCCGGTCGAAGAGGATTGCTCGAAAAATCATCTCGAAGATAAAGGGTGGGCGCGCGTGGATTTGTGGATAGGTGTGCGGAGGCGCTCCTGGATCGGCGAGTCTCCACTCGGAGACTCGAAGCCTGGACGACAGAAGTGGCGATGGAAGCTTGAATCGGGATGCTGGCGAGGCTCCTCTCCGCGAGTTTCCATGGAGACGGGAGAAACGCGGGCGACTGCCGACCTGATCGTCCTCCTCTTTCCCGGCGAGGTGAACAAGAGGCAAGAGGATCAGGAAATGAGAAAGATGGGCCGCCGGAGAGACAGAGCGAGTGTGGGAGGATCGCTCGAGACAGAGCACGCTAGAAAAGCGGAGCGAGGATGGCCGAAAGGGGAAAGGGGAAGAGAAAGAGGGGAGACGCTGGAAGGTTATTTGTTACAGCAGGGCTGCTGCTACCTCATACGCTCGCCCCCCCCCCTTCCTTCGTCTCCACGTGCTGCGCCAAATCTTCTCTCATACATAGAAGCCGTGCCGAGGATTCCTTGCTCTCCCGTCTGTGCCCGACTATGCAACCACACGCAAGATACACTATGCCATGGATTCTGATACCCGAAGGAAGCTCAAGTCCGCTTTATTGGAGCACTCCCCGATCCCGGCGAATGAAACGACATCGATCGACCCCGCCGAATTTCGCGATGCTTAACGGATCGGCCGCTCGGCCTCGCCTTGCCTTGCCTTGCCTTGCCATGGCTCTATACTATCCACGCGAGTCGAATACCCTTCGCTCGAGAGTACTATAGTCCGCAGAGAGTGAGAGGAAAAAGTCCGATATTGAGGCTTAATAAGCTTAAAAGTCCTCCCTTAATTAAAGGTTGTTTCAACGAGACCACTCCGAGCTCATTAAGATCCACCAGTCCACGGGGAAGGATTCATTTCGAGATAGACTGTGACACATATGCGAGTACCACGGCATTAGAATTTCACCAGCTCACGCCTTCCCTCCCGCGGCGAGGAGGCCTTCCACCCAAGTTAACAGCTCCCGACACGCCACTCTTACGTGTACGAACTAGCCCTAAGCACGTAACTTAAACCACGGCTTTTGCTATATGACATTTAATTCCATTTAACTAATAACTCAACTAATGTATGTGAGACTTTTTTAAGAAAAGAAAAAACAGGCATCATCCCTACTTTCTGTTCTGTGTACATCACTCCACCAACTGCTTCTCGTAAGGATTTACTTCAAAGGAACGAAGAACGGCTCGCTGGAATGCTCTGATTTTTTAATTGGCTGCTGGGATACTAATTGTTTCATGGTAGAACGGAACTCGAATAAAATCGCGCGCGAACAGGCTGAAAATTTACGCGGGGTAAAAAAGCGAGCGCTCTTCACGGCCACAGGTGCAATTGTTGGTAAGAGGGGAGGGGTGATGGTAGAGGTGGATTGTAACAGAGCGGTAATAGTCGCTGTAAAGCGGCCACTGTATTCGAGTATCCGCAGGAAATGGGAGGGAGGAGGGCGGCTCCACGTCGAATGGTTAATTCATGAAACAGAATCCCCCGAACCCAAACTCCACTTTGGAGTTCGACTCCCGGTCACACTCCCTTTCCTCCCCCAACCACCCCCCACGGCGAAAAACAGCCGAATATCAATGGATCTACAGGTTTTTTTGCTCCGGGCTCGAAGGGTGAAGCCGGCTGCTGCCGTACAATCACGCGCATCATCTATTTTAACTCTTTCCGCGCGCGAGCGCGAGACCAGCAGCACGAGCCAAACTCGCCGAATATTTGCACGAAATTGCCAATCTGGCAGAAAGTTTGAACCACCAGGCGACAGAAAGTCCCTCCGTTATATCGTGGAAAAAGTGGGCTTGCTCACTGGCTGCCTCGCTCCCTGGCTCAACTACCGAAAACGCGTTTTCCCTCTCCATGAAATCATATCGTGCGCGCATCCACCCAGAATCATTTGAAAGCTTGGATAAATACAAGTTGCTCACACCTGGTCAAACACGGCGTTTTACTAAAGGCCCAACCGACCGCCAACACAACCGCACACACGCGTCCAAGTTTTTGTAAGTGGAATCCACTGCTTTTTTCCAAAGCTCTTCTTCAAAGGGCGATCAAACACCATTTTTTATGAAGACCAATGGTTTAAGTGGATTATTCAATAACTTATATGAGTTCGATGTTAAATGTGAATTGGAAGAACTAGATTTTTCGGTAGTTGTATAGATATGTTGAAGTGCACTAAAACTAGTCGATGCTCTTGTCGAGACGATGGCATCAGATCGAGTGAATGAGGCAAAAGGTCGAACTACGCCGCCGTGCCAGCACGACGTCGCTCACCAGAGCTACTGTAATCGGATAAATTTTTCAATGTGTCCCGGTAAGAAGAAGTAGCTGCTCGGGCGGAGCAGTCCCAACCGGATTTTCGAGTAGGATCGTGCCATCAAGTGTTCTTGCTCCTCGAAGATTCACTGCTGACGGCTAAAGCGAGTGCGAGAGAGTGTGTGCTTTAACGAAAATTTACTTACGAGGCTTCGGTGCTTCCTGTGGCGTCACTTCAGTCAACTGCAACGGCAAAAGAGAAAGGTTCTGTTAATATATCTGTATCTCAGTGTGTATACATATACATCGAGATGCGGAAATCAATATCCATGAAAGAGCGATCATTTTGCCGGAAAAGAGGAGAAAAGCAGGGGGGCAAAAGTGGAGCAGAGTACCGCGGAGCGTACACTACTCGCGAGGAACAGAAATTCCGAAACCTTATTTCACTGTCTCTCCTTCTCCGCGGACAGAGCTTTTGTCTCTTTGGACCGTTCGAGGCACTTTATGGCTCTTTCTTTCGGGCCGCACAAAAGATTCGCCGCATTCAGCCGGACATTTCTGTTGATCTGTATCGCGTTCAAGGCGCTCCACTTCACGGAAGATGTCCCAGGATATTCAGGATACAACAATGGCTAGGTACCGGCTAAGCGGAGTTATCCCGGAAAACTTAGGAATAATCATGAAAAGTATTGCTTCCTCTTATATCCGAGGAGCTTTACTGCTGTTACCATACTCTTTACGACACTGATAAACGCAGCTCTCTCCTCTCATTCCCTACTAACCAGGCTTAACACGTTATTCGCTAGCTCCACTCGTGTTTGCGCATACAACGACTTATGCAATTATTGAATTACAAAATTGTGCCAATTGTGAAAGTAACCAGCGAACAACGTGTTAAGTCCATAATTCGTGTGTGAATAAGGTTCCGGAATGCCCTGCTCCTTTCATGGAATTCAATCGAGGCAGAGAGTCAGCGATCGCAGGAGAACAGGGAACTATCGCGAGTATAAGGCGTGCGAGCGGCCGGGTTAATCCACTTTTACGAGTCTGACTTCACGGCTTGTTTTTTATCTGGTCTCTTTATCGTCGCTCCCTCGGGCTCGGACTCGGACTCGGGCTACTTGGGCCTGCCTGGTTCTTTCTTCTGCTGCGCGTACCACCGCGGCGGCGGCGGCGGCAGCGGCGGTGCCGGTGGCGGCAGCTTTTCGAGAGCAGCAAACTCTTGACACGATGCCAAGTGGCACGAAAGCCGGGGAGAAAAAGAGAGAGGGAGGCAACGAGAAAGAGAGAGAGACCCCGAGCGCCTTTGCGTTCAAGCTTGCCCATCGATCGCGTGTCGAGACCGCTCCTCCCGCCGAGTGCTTACCACCCCCTAGTTTCGTATTGTGTCCGTGCATACCGTAGATAAGCAAAATAAGAAGGGCCACCCCATGCCATTTTTGGAAACGTCCAGGAAGTAGAAAATACCGTCTAAATCAGGCGAAGTTCATTAATCAGAAGGGCTTCTCCTCGTATTTTGTATGGAATTCCGGCATTTCTCCTACTAGTTTTATGTTTTCTATCCGTTTTGATACTCAAACAATCGATTTATCAAGCATTCGCCAAAGTCCGAAAACCGTGGAAAAAAATAAAATTTTTGAAACACCTTTCCCGACCGTTTCAGCGTCTGGTATTTCAGGCAGTGATTCAGTATTTAGCTAGGAAACAGTGATATAAATTCCAGAACCCCAGGTCAAAGTTCATTTTTTGGCCCAAAAATTCGTCAAGGGGTATACCCACAAAAATTTGCGAAAAAATGAATTTTGAGCTAGGGCTCTGGAATTTATATCACTTCTTCCTTGATGCAAGAAAACATTTCCCACCAAATTTCGGCCTCGGAAAATGTCGGGAAGTATGAAAAACATGGGAAAAATCACGAAAGTTAATTATTCAGGATTCGTTTTCCATGTATTTTCGGTACAATTCCGGCATTTCTGCCACTGGTTTCATGTTTTCTATCCGTTTTGATACTCAAACAATCGATTTATCAAGCATTCGTCAGAGTCCCAGAACCTTCGAAAAATCGAAAATTTGTGAAGGGGTACATATGGAAAAATTTGCGAAAAAATGAATTTTGAGCTGGGGCTCTGGAATTTGTATCACTTCTTCCTCGATACAAGAAAACATTCCCCACCAAATTTCAGCCCCGGAAAATGTCGGGAAGTATGGAAAACATGGAAAATACCGCCAGATTTAGATGAGATCAATTAATCGGGAGGGTCTTTCCGCCTGTTTTCAATACAATTCCGGCACTTTCGCCACTGATTCTTTATTTTCTATCCGTTTTGATACTCGAACAATGGATCTACGAACAATTCATACGAGCTAACAATTTGTCAAATGATAGTATAAAGTCTTCTACTATCCGGCGCGCCGGAATCCTCCTGTCCATTTCTACGAAAGGAATCTCTTGACTCAGCGCCAAGTAGCACAGATCCCGCACACGACTTGAAGACCCGAGAACCTTTTCCAATTATCCGATCGCGCATTGGCTAAACACTAAGAGACAGTTAAACGTACTCAACGCCATGCGCTACATTCTCGGGGATGAGAAATGATTGGTCCTTCCCCTGCCTACTATGGCTCGGCTATTTTCATCGAAATTCTTGATGCAAAACGACGCTCTTTCACTATCTAATGCCACTAAGTTGGCCGAGCAACTGCTTGATTAATTCGTCAGAGGAAAATGTCACTCTCACCTTCTCCAGCATGGGGTTGAACGTGAACTTTGACTCCAACTCTTTCCTGGGGGTCTGCGCGATGGCAGTAAGCGGTGTGGGCGCAATGGCCATCTCCTGCAAAAAAAAACAGAGGACTTTCGTTACGCAAACACTAAATAATCATTTCAAGCGTAGCATAATAAATGTCATAAAAATGGAAGGAACAATTAGTAGTGGACAGTGCGATTTAGAAAATTCTGGCGTGGCGGACAGGAAAAGACAATAGCAAACTCAATTTCGGTCTAGGTGTAACGACATCACTCTTTTTCTAAAGTGGCTGAAAGTGGATAGGGCTCCCGAAGGGAGGCGAGCCTGCCATTCCGTAGATGCCACCCTATCCAGTTGTTCTTTCGGTTTGTGGGAAAAAATAGTGGTATAGCGGGGTTCGATCAATATATCGGGCTGGCGTAATGAGATATCCCGATGTCGTGGTTTCAATTCCAAGCCAACCCGGCAAAGCCGCTCTATCTCTCCGCCTCCCTCTCCCTCTCCCTCTCCCTCTCTATCTTTCTCACTTGCGCCACGAAATTGCCGATACGCTTTAATATCGATTATCCGTGAATTAGTAGCTATCATCTTCCCATGGCATCGTTGTCATAATGCGGTCTCAACATTGTGGCTTCGAGCTACTCTTCAGCCAGTAATTCGGTCTTCCATAAACCATAATCGAGTCACGACTTTCGAGGCATGCTCGTTTAGATATTCGCATCGATCTCTCCGTTCACGGTTTCGACGCTTCACTTGTGCTCGCATAAACTCGGGAAAGTCTCTATTAACCAGTAATTAATTATTGTTGAAAAACGGGCTGGAACGTAGTGTCATGGAGAAAATAAAATCTCGGTTTGTACCGAACGGTGAAGAGGTTTCGGTTGGATGGCAAAGAAATGTAGGGTAATATAGTTAAGAGGGTAATAGTCAAGTGGATCCAATGGCAGTTTTGGAAGAGCCGGTGGCTGGCCTGGTAACCATTCTCGCCGGAGTGTTGGAGGCTTTTCCACTTTCGGGTTGAATTTATGACGATCCTAGCTGGCAGAGTAGGTATAGTTGTGGGTCGTAGTCCGCGCGCGCGGTTGCCTCTTCCTCTCGTACTGCATCCTTCCTCCGTCCTCCGTCCTCCGGTCCTCCACCATCCTTCTCCCGGCCATTCCCGAGAGCTTGTACGAGAGCAGAGCGAGTGCCGAGGCCCATGAATTATTCTCACGGCTCTGCCCGTGGGAAAATACGAGAGTTGCGCCAGTAGGCATCGTAAATGCGACTGCTAATTGCGCTCGCCGCCACCGTCGACGTCGTCCTCGTCGTCCTCATCGTCGTCGACGACGACGGCCACCAGCAGCAGCACACCACGAGAGTACCAGGTCCGGATACCCAATATCAAAGTACGTCGTGGCTAGTATTCCCTCGCTTCGATCGCTTCCAACTTCCGCAATCTTTCTCTCTCTTCCGCACACACACACACACACACTCCACTCCCTTCGACTCTCTTCCTCTTTCTGATTGCTGTTACCCCGCGGTGAATGATGACCAAGCGTTCTCTAATCTCTACAGGTACTCAGGCTGCTCGCCATCCTTACATTTCACGCTTGCTAGGCACGGTCGGCGCGTCGCGTCGCGGTGAAGAGAACTAGAGCGGCGATGAATCCCCTCGTTCGAGTCAATCTCCCTGATTAGTCTCTTAGAATCGGAGGATGGAATCAATGGATCAGACAAGCCCCAGACAGGAATATCTGGCGTGGAACTGAGACGGATAGGATAATCGAGATTCCTCGCTCTATCCGGATTAGTGGGTCGTGTATTTCTTACGCAGGAAAGACGCATTTTTCGGCGACAAGATCTAGACAGATTCGATCATCTCGAGCACAATTAGGCCGAGTTAACAGGGTCAATTCGAACTTGATTAAGTTAACTTCGAGCCAAAGTCTCAGTGGTCTGATCCAGTTCTCGGCTGGCTTGCACCGGCCCCGAACGTGCTTCGCGATAAAGATCCTCCCCACCCTCTCGTTTCACCGCCGTTCAGGCCAAAACTTGGCCGGTCCGCCTTTTGAAAGAGTGTACTCATGAAAATGTTACTTTTCCCGTTGGACGACGAGTGATCCCGATGGTCGAGGGATTCTTATGGACTGCAAAATGTCTGATGAAGGGGGAATTCTGGCGTGGCCGGTATAATTACAGGCATTAACTGGCCGAGTCCTTAGGTAGAGTCAGCCGTTACGAGGGATTCTAAAAGGCTCCACTTCTTCCGAACAAATTGCCAAATAGCCCGCGCGCCATTGTCTCGCGCCTAGTCGCATTTAGGCCTCCTGGAGAAAGCGAGGGAGACTGAGTGCTCCTCCTTCATCCAACGGGAGTCTTCAAGCACGAAAGCTCGTGTTCGCTTTCCATCGTGGAAACTCTCGGTCCTCGCTCCGAGCATTTCTCTTATAACGAGATGCACGCCAGCCAGTACCACTGTGTCTGTGCCTAGCTATAGCAGCGGACGCGCATGTACATACACACGCACAACTCGTCGAGCTGGTTATCCATCAAATAAGAAAAGTCTTGAGAACTTCTACTTCGTACTTTACCGAAACGGTCTCGGGAACTCGAGAGTTTCCTTTCGCAGCTCTCTTATCACCGGCGTATCCTTCTTTCACTTCTTCTCTTCCTGGTTCGCTCACCCCGTCGGAATTATCCTCCTCTAGATTCGAATTCAGCGCCAACTCTTTGCGATTCTTATAGTTTCATATACTTCTCTTGCTAATTTGGTATCACTATATCTTAGATAATATGTTTGCTGTTCTTGTCGTACTATGTTTCTTGCTAGGACAACTCTCGGAACAATGATGACATAGACTTCCAAGTAATCCTCGTGACAGGCAACGCAGTTTGATCGGAAGGAAGAGCTTGATTGGCTCGTAAAGTTTACGACAGCGCCGGGGTACAGTCGTACCAGGTGCATCTATCTTTACTGTTGTTTGTAATAGTGCATTGAATAGCTTCGAAGATGATTTAGAGGGTAGATATAAAAGCGCACGTTCCGTGCTCATCTGACCAGGTAGGATTCAGAGTGAGGTATACAGGTTCTTCTTCTTCGGACCGTATTGTTATTATTCATCAGTATCAAACCATAGTACGGTTTGGTGTTTGTCATGAACACCTTGTGAAATCCCATAGGCACACACTCCATTGGTAATAGTAAGATCTGGCTTTACAGTGCAGTACATGGCAACAGTACGGTTTGCTTTATTTGTTTTGTTCTCGACGAGGGAAGTGGTGATCTTGGAAGTGGCTTCCTCGCGTTAAAATCAGTTCGCCGGGAGCACCGGTTCCGTGAGAAGCGGGCGGAGTGATTGTGTGGCTCTTTTCGATTAGCGAGAGTGGCTTTAGTAGCGGGCGGGCGGGCGGGCGGGCGGACGGGCGGGTGGGCGCGCGCCTCATGATTGCAGATCCGCGTTGTAGTAGATATTAGGGCGGTAGGATAGAGCTGACAATAGCGGGGAGAGAATGCCGAAGCGTGAAGAAGAGTGCTCGTCAATAATGGCGAATTTTCGCGGTCGCCCGATTTTCCAGATTGCTTGGCAGGCAGGCCTGAACCTCGTGAGCCGCGCGATAAGTGGTGCGTGCCCCGGTATGTGTGTGTGCATACCTGCGTGTTCCATGCGGTGATCCGCCGGTAAGAACATAAGCACTAGGGCCGAGTGCTTTTGTCTCGTGGCCGCTCTTTGTTCCCGTCGACGGATGTCTCGACGGGTCAATGAATCGGTCCCGACGATTCGCTCGTGGAAATGCGTTTCGTTCGATGCACCAGACTGCATTGTTCGAATGCTTGCGAGCCCTCCACCCTTCCGTCCGCCCCTCACCCTTTACCACCGTTAGCCCAACTCTCATCCTCCTTCTCCTCCTCCTCCTCCTCCCCCCATCCCACTCGCCGCCACCTCCTCTATCTTACTCACTATGCTCCTTCAGTTAAACGCATTTATCATCCCCAGTCAACGAAATTTACCTCGACGCCTGATGTATTAATCCCAACTTTCGATTATAACTTCGATCGATTTTTCACACCTCAAGAATAGCAGTATAAATAAGGCGAGGCCCAGTGTGGCAAGCTCTCGTTTCTCTCCAGAAGCTCTTGACGAAGGCTATTTTTTCGCGAGGTCGCTCATTCACCTCGAAAGCGAGTGCACGACGAAAATAAGTGTAACACACGAGGACCGTTCTGTTGGTGGCGCGAGCTGCGCGGTCAAGATATCTGTAACGACGTCGCCAGTTCTTTGTCCGCCGCTTTCAGAATAATCTGCGGCGACCTGTGCCTCATTGTCGGTGCAACGCACTCACCTTTAGGATGTTATCCACCTCCATGGAGTTGTCCGCTGGTCCATGCCTCGCGTTTCCTCCCTAAGCAGGACAGAAAGAAACAACAGGCACATTAATGTTTCATCCTGGGCAAAGGAGAGTCATACATATTACAGCGTACGTGTACAGTGTGTGTATGAAAGCAGCGGGAAATACGAACTCGACAGTAAAGAGCGACGTGATTAATTCAACGTAATCGAGTTCACGGCACGAGAGTCGGCGCCCTCCCGTTAATTAAAACAATCCGAATCCGATGGAGAAGTCTCTCTCCCCCGGCACCCCTCTCGACCCTGCGGCTTTCTTTCCGCGATTTATCAGAGTCCGCGGCCGAGAGCGATCATTAATCAGCGAGTGTTCGTTCTCCCTTGCTCTTGGTAGCAAGGCGCAGAGGGTCGGGGGTCTCCGGGGGCAGAGGAGAAAGAGGAGGAAGAGGAGGTGACGGATTGAAAAAAAGGAGAGAAGGGCCGCGAGCGGTAAAGCCAGATATTACGGGAGTAACGTCGAGTAGTCATTCGCAGAAAGAAAACGCGAGGACAATGGAAAAAATACTCGCTCTCTGGCGAGTGGGCGAGCGAGCGAGCGAGCGAGCGAGCAAGCGAGCAAGTGAGTGAGTGAGTGAGTGAGTGCAAGGCTGGAAAGCAGGAGGAGACTTCCAAGAGAGGGTCGATCGGAGGGACACGTTTTCTCCAGCCCCTCCGCCCTTGCCGCGGGAGAAACTTTTCGCCGGAGGACACGGCGACGACGGGCGCCGCGCCGCCTGGGAAACTAAGAAGTCGGATAATCGCGGGGACAAAGAAGCAGAAAGAGAGAGAGAAAGAGGGAAAAGTGCGTCCCGACATAAAGTACGACGAATAAAGCTCGCAAATGGAAAGAGGAGACGATGCCTGGCTGGCTGGCTCGCTGGCTGGCTGGCTGGCTCTACGTATCGTTTTCATTAACGGCAAATGCTCTGGCGATCCTCTCCCTCTGCATCCTGCTTTCTCTCTTACGATCTCGGTGGTTCGCATAATTCTGAACTGATGTCGCGGATGAACACGATCGAGGGTCGAAAGGAAAAGAGGGGCTAAGTGGGTGCGTGGAAACGGAAAGGTTCCTTGGGCAACGGAAACGAAGGAATCAATTTTCTTGGATAGGAATAAGTAAGAGGGGATAGAAGAGGAAGTAGTAGTCGCTTCTCGGACGAGCCCTAATTGTGTAAGTACACCGAGGAGCCACCCTCAAACCGCCGACATCCGCTTGAAGCCAGTGCAACGGAGACTGGAGCCACACGGAGGGGAAGAGAAAGAGAGAGAGAGTGAGAGAGTGAGAGAGTGAGTGAGTGAGAAGTCCAGGAGAGACTCGGTCGATAGTCAATCTCAATGAAATTTGCACCTCGAGGAGCCACGCGTAATAGCTCTCGATCGGCCCTGGCTGGTTGTCACCTCGCGCCAGATTCCTTAGGGATTTCCGTTGAAAGGCAATTTGTTTTGCCCCAACAAAGCCATCGTCTCATTCCTTCTCTTCCCCTCGGTCGAAAGGGCGTGCACTATATGTACCGAGGAATGCCAATCTCGCGCGTTTACTCGAGTAGGTCGACGACCGCGATATTCTCTCGGCGGGGCGATGATTAATACATGCAGTCTCCGTCCTCGGCGAGTCCTAATCGTAGGGGAATCAGGAGATAGAGAGCTGCTACTACGTGTCTCTCCCTCTGCTTTCTAAAAGCGAGGGCCACAGCCAACGGAGGGATGTGAGCACGAATTGATTTCTTTCACGGAAGCGCGTTGACTCCGGTAATATCCATTATCAAAGGGGAGCTGCTCTCTCTTCTCCTATCTGACTGCGAAGGGTACAAGCAGAACGATCAATTCTAGAGCCATCGAAACAGGCTTGTTCTTCTGCCAGATCACGAGTTTACAAGGAATAGTAATTCGAGAACGAGGAGACGAGCTCCGAGTAAGAAAGGAAGGAGACGTGGATTTGGTTGGATCGAGGCTGATTTGCAGTGCAGCCGCGTGGCCAATTGTTCGGGAGGGTGTTACGTCAGGGTGTTATAACATAGTATATCTAGCAATAGTAAGTTGGGGGGCGGGAATCGATACTCACATTATCGAGGGGTAACCTGGCGAGCCTGCTGCCAGCGGAGTGCAGTCTACTGGTGTTGCCACTGGAATTCCCAATGGAGGAGGAGGAGGAGGAGGAGGAGGTGGTGGTAGAGGTTGAGGTGGAGGAAGAGGTGGATGAGGAGGATCCGGCGACGGAGGAGGGTGGTAAGAGACCAGGAGGATTGCCGGGAGAATTGGGCGGCGGGCCTTTCGCCGGTAGTAAGCCGTGACTACGATGATCGTTACTGTTGCCACCGTGCTTGACCGGCTGGCCCGGATAGCCGCCTCGGCCACCGTAGGGTGGTTTCCCGTCAGCGGGCTTCACGAATCCGCCGCGCTGGTGGCTCGAAGAGGAGCTACGAGGACCGCCCGGTTTCTTGAACTCCTGCGCGGACGGCGAGCTCCTCGAGCTCGAACTCACCGAGCTCGAGCTCGAGCTCGTGCGGAGAGACGAGGATGCCGATGCTGGCGCTGGGCTAGGTGGCACACCCTCGATCCCTATCAGACGCTTCGGCTCGTCCAGCAGATGTTTCACCAGGGAGTAGTTGCCTAGCTTCGATTGAATCTGCTGTGTCGTCCGGTCCTGAGAGTCTGGATTCACCTGTAACATCACAATCACCCTTACATTGTAACATTTATTTCAACCAGATCGATATAAATAAGACTAGATGGTAATAAGTATGAGTGACTCCCACAAAACATTCAAACGTTCGATCACTGTCAGTGGGATTACGATCGATAGCGAATTCTTAAGAACGAGTAGTCAATTCCAAAGAAAGCAGGGACAAGTGGCGAAACTCGGATTAAGCAAGCAAGAGCGGAAACGAGAGGGAGGGAAGGGGGGGGGGGGCGCGTTTCATTTTGTCTTTGGGGAGAACGCGATCTAGTCACGATTTAATAAGGAACCGAAGAACAAGAGGCGATGGAGTGTACATCTTAGGATGATTAATGAGCGCGCCATAAATCATGGCTGCTCGCTCGCACCGTGATCCCTTTTTTGCGGCGACTGCACCGAGAGAGCCAGCCTGTTAGCCAAGCAGCTCGCGTTCTTTAACGAGCGACCGATGTGCATCCTGGGGCTGGGATGCAATTTTCGAAGAAAATCATTAATTCCGGCGAAAGGGGCCTCTACCCCGATCTGCCTGAGTGCTTTCCCGGCTGCGTTACACTCATAATTAACCGACGCAATGCGCACAAGCGCTAAAGAACAGGAGAAACGACGACGGTACGCGACGCGTCGAGAAGGTGGGAGAGAACGCGGAGGTATATGTTCGCAGGGTGAATGGGAACGGCAGCATGTCACCAAGTATGCGTTAATTCATAAAAGTTTCAAGTTGGCCGAGTAATCTGGCGGACAGGCCAACTTCTAGCCAGTAATAGCAGTGCGCCCGTGAAAGTCGTAGTCGTAGCCGTAGTGGGAAGAGCGCCCCGACGGGAGATGTTGCCGCTAATTAAGCGTTGGAGTTGGAAGGGAGTGATGGGAAGAGAAGTGGGGGTGGGACGATGACATAAACGTGATGCCGCAAGAAGAGCAGGGAAAGCTGACGGGCAAAGAAAAGGAGGAGAGACGCTTAGGTGACCAGGTCAGGGACTTCCCTTCCGGCCTGACCTCGCTCAACCCCGACTCACCCGAACTCCTCTCTCTCTCTCTTTCTCTCTCTTTCTCTCTCTTTCTCTCTCTCTCTCTCTCTCTCTCCCTCCTCCCTTCCCCCATTCGACTATCCAACTCTTTCACTTGCTCTCCATCAGTCTGACCACTATACCACTGACTCTACGTCTTTTCCACTCGAGCAAAGTGCTCATCCCTTCAGTCTGCCGCTCGTCAATCCTACTCGACACGTCCAGTGTACGAGTAATAACGCGAGGGACGTTTAGGGAATTGCGAGAGGCACTGACAGATTTTATAGATCGAACGGATCATGTCTTTTTCTCCGTTGATTTGGAATGGCTGGAATCGGAAAGAGCGATCAAGAATAACGGGTTGGGGATACGCCTGGCCCGAGACTGTCTGCGAAGTCTCGTGCTACCTCGCATTCCTTTCAAACACCGCATTCATCTCATGAAAATATGTATGTCTGAGCTGAGCGTGCGGGCGGACGAACGGACGAACGGGCGGGCGGGCGGGCGGTTCACACAAGAATGGATTTTTCTTGAGAATGGCTATTCAACGTTTCCCAGCTTCCATTATCTCGAGGGGCGACGGGCGGTCGGGAGGTTCTGGTGCTCTTCATTCGCAGGGCCGACGCCGGTAATTAATTTTTCGCGGGGGATAGCACGGCCAAAGGGGTATCAGAAGAGAGTGCTCTTAAGATCGTCGCCGGTACAAAGGTGCGGGCGGACGAGCGAGCCGGCGTAAAAGAAGGCTAAATGCAGACCCTCGTTCCAGCGCGAGGCGGCAAAGAGAAAGAGAAAGAGAGAACGACGCCCACGCCGACGCCGGAAAACCAGGCCACCTCGCCTCTCCCAGTCCGACTCAAGCTTCTTACATTCTGACGATTTGAGAAGTAAAGCCCATATCCGTCGCTCACCGAGCTTCTATCCCGCATAATCGTGGCATGCTGCTGCTCTGTGCCCTCCGACTCGATCAATTGGGCCGCCGCCACCGCCGCCACCGCCGCCGCCGCCGCGCGCAAAAAACTGATTCTCGAGTATGCGCGCAGCTCTTTTCTGCCTGCTCGAATAATCCTTTGTGCCGACGATATCGCATACCGTTGGTGAGAAAAGAATGGTCGGGAGAAAATCCCCTGAGTTAACATCGTTGAAAAACATCTGGCAAGATAACATATCGAAGATCTATATAAGTACGCTTGATAGACACGTTACTTGGTGAACGGTATATATTGCACATAAAAGCCTGCAGTTTTTTCATGCTTCACACTCGCAACCGCAGCCAAGATATCTCTCTGATAATCTCTCCAATTAATGCCGTCCAACAACACCATCGATTATAATCTCGTCGATATTACACAATTGACTGACAAATACATTTTCAGAGTCAACGTGGAATAGAATTGATGAGCCAGTGGTGAGACAGTACCGGTAATACATATGTATTCCTCCCTTTATCGAGAATCTGACAAACTCTTGCTGAATTCCTGGCAACATGTACTACTGATTTTGGTCTTTCCTGGTGCGCTGCGGAGAGAAGCTAGGGCCAGAACCTCAGATGTAACGGTACAAAGTGAGTGCATGAAGCCGCTCGTTACAGAAGGATCCTCGAGTCGTGGCGCACTCGCTCTCACTGCTTGGCCTGGCGGCAGTCGGGGGCACGCGCACTCTATCCGGAGGCAGAGAAAAAACCGCAGCGATTTCAATGAGGCAGGTGGATGTCTCGTTTGTGGTTACGCGAGCCGCGGCACGTAGCTCGCTTGCCCCTCCCCCCCCCCCCCCCCCCCACCTTTCCATCGCTCGCCCCTACCAACTTGCCGCCCCTCTCTCTCTCTCTCTCTCTCTCTCTCTATGTACGTGTGGCTACACACGTCAGAAATGTAGCGCGAAAAGCCTGACGAAGACAGCGAGCTGGTTATGCGAGCGAGAGAGGAAGGTTGGAGCAAGAAACGGTGGATGCCGCGAGTTGGTAACCGCTCAAACAGAGGAGCTAGAGCTCTGTACTTCCCTTTCCTCTCAGAAATTCTCTTTCCAGTCGGATGCCCCTGGCTGACAGCTGGTGCTACTGCGCGCCGCACTGAAATCTCTATTCGCCACGAAATAATACGCGGCGAAGCGAGCCACGCGAGATTCGGGTCCGGCAAAAGCCCATAACACAAACAGCTTCTGTCTTTGTTGGCTTGTAGTCTCAGTGACAGCAGCATCGACATTCGAAGCTTCAACTTCGTGTGAGAGAGAACTCATTAATACGATTGCGCGGCAATTAATGCTGCAAGGCAATATGATGGCAGCCACCTCCTTATTAATTTCTAGACGGTATATGCCATGCCAGAATACCAGCAGTGAGTAAGTGACATTTGCCACGTCGAAATCCTCTTATTTCTTGTCTCTGCTTTTTTCAATCGTACGTGTGTTGTATACACAACACTTGGCACATATCGACTGAAAGTAAGAGTCGAAGAGGTATTTGGAGCGGTACTAGATGGAACGTATCGTGATTTTATTGCGCGAGGGTTCGGATTATGTGCGAAGTCGAATCCTGGCGAACAGTAAAGTCGATTCACGCAGTGGCGAGATGTGCGTTCGGGCGAGACGCTCTCAAATAAATCAGGCGATTTTTCCGAGGATGAAGAGGGCGACCGGTTGCTCGCGATAGCTGTAGATCGACGATAGGAGGCCGAGCGAGCTGCCCCGAGTAATTAATCAGTGGCACGAGAGTCAAGGCCTTAAACAGAGCCCTGGCAAAACGGGCGGCCTTCTCGTTTGCCTGCGCCAACGGCGGAACAGGCGGTCGAGTCAACCTCTCTCTCTCTCTCTGTCTCCCTCTCGCACCCCCACAAGCCAGGAGAGCGTTAATTAGCGTTTCATTAGTGGTTCGAATCGAAGTCGCGCGTGCTCTCGAGTGAGACGACGATTCGCTCGCACAGCGAGCACACACGAGCGCCGCAAGCGTTTGCGAGGAAAACGGTGATAGAGGAAGGAACTTGGTAGGTAATGGCTGAACTCTGAATACGAGCAAACTGCCGAATCCGTGTGTCTATGTCTATAAGGAGAAGGTATACGCTGTTTCCGCACTGCCGTCAGTGCAAAAAGCCTCGAAACTGCTGTGCTTCGCTGGCTTCTACGGAAGGAACATATCTACTGGCAGCCACCCCTGCCGTCCCCTACTCTCTTAACCCCTTAAAACTCAGCTTTTTCCCTCAGCCCCCATTTTGACCTGCCACACAGGCATCCTCTTGCTTTCTTACTGGATTGGCCAAGGGAATTCAACGAATTTATAGCTTGACTACTGAACAAAGGATTTCCCATTCTTCTACTATAATAAAACGTTAAAAAAAAATGAAGAGATTTGATTCTGCTATGACTAGGACGCCTGCTATTGAAAGGTCTGTTGTCCATTCTAACGGGGACTGATAGGAAATACGTCGTTTCGCTTGGAGCACCATCGACGATAGTCTGGGCTGGGGAGGAAAGGGCGACGCGAGGGATAAGGAGCGGGAAAGTGGAAGTTTTGCACGTGAAGGATGGGACGTCGTCGGTGGTGGAGAGAGGCCATCGCCTCCACCCTCGCCTTCTTTCCATTTTAAAACGGTACGTGCCTGGCATCGCTATCCCGCTGTGTTCTGTCGCTCCGGCCTCGCCAGTGCACGTGAAATTCGCATTAGACGAGAGCCTGCGTACCCGAACAGAGAACAACCAGCCAACCTCTGCCTCTTTCGATCCCTCCACTGCCTCCTCCTATTTACATTGATCCTGCCAGTCCGATTACACGCGGACCACTTCTCTCCGTTCTTCAATCCAAGCCTCGCTTTTCAATCCTTTTTATTTCAACACACACACACACACACACACACACACACACACACACACACACACACACACACACACACACATACATGGGTAGATATTCATTTTCACGACTGATTAACGAAGGATGGATGTGCGATGGTGGAAAACAATACAATTGACGAAACTGCCATCGACAATCGAAAGCCCCGAGAAAACCGGATAGAAGAGGCAATTTGGAAAGAGAGGAAAAGCGAGGAGAGAAGAAAGAAAAGCTCCAAGCGGATGCTCCAGGGCTATTTACCAAAGCCCGACAGAGTGTTCTCGATAGCGGGACGTCTGTCCAACGTTCTCATTTGTCTCCGGAAAATGCTGGCTTCAGCCCCTTCATTGTGACACCACCAGAATCGCTCCCTTTAATCTCACTACCAACATCTTACGTAGACATACGCAAGAACTGGATCATATTGCCAAGAGAATTGCATAATGCGAGGAGGAAGGAAAAGTTTCCAAGTTACGGGGCGGTCAGGATCTCATTGGTGAGGATGAGACCAAGTCGAGTGCTCCACTTGGGAGTCATCTCGATGCCCCGAATGGCCGTCGTCAAAGTGCATTGCACTGCTCTCTTGGATAATATACCACCTGTTACTGATAATACTAGCCACACACACGTAGAGAGACGCGAGGCCTGAGTTCGAGTCAGGGATCGCCAAAAAACACAAGGCAAGTCGAGTCACGTCAGCTCTATTCGCCGCTCCATTTGCGCAACGCCGCTAGAGCTCCATTGTCACTGGTTCAATAAACGGACAAAAGGCGCGCTGCTCCAACCTTCTGCGACATGGACAAGACTTCCGTCTTTTTCGAAAAGCTATGCAGGGCGATCGACATTGTAAAGGATTAACCAAGGATTTCTTGCGCGTTCTTGTAAATTGAGCTCTGTTCTTGGAGGTAAAAACGTCGAGACTGGTCGCGCGCCAGTGCGACAGGAAAAGAAGAAGAAAAGAAGAGTGGAAGAAGAGAGGCCCCGGGTATCGTCGTTGATGCAAATGCTGAAAAGATTATGGATCGGCCGGGTTTGGGAAGGCGGCCGCGTGCGCTTGTTGCCGGCCGATAAATCACCCGAGAATGTCGAAGGCAAAAGGATAGCTCGGCTGTTCCGTCGTTCCGTGGGGTTAGCAATCATGAGCGAGTAGAGACAAACGGCCCACTCATCATTATGCCACCGCATGCTTGCTACCAAAGTAGTGGCCCTCCTCTCTCCTCTCCGCCTCTACCTTCTGAGCTACCGAGACACGGCAGCACATCGCACAATGCGACCACTCGAATGTAAGCTGAACTCGAAGCTGAGCCCGTCAAAATACACCGGTTAACCGTCCGATCTCCATCAATCTTACAATCCTTTACGGTCCATTGCCGAGTCAGCACTAAGATCACATGTTATTCATGTTTTTAGTATTCAATCGCTTTTCGTGGGATAATAAATGTTCAACTATTGATCCGTTTAAACCAAGTGATCCTTGCGAATTGTGTATATCAATCTCTATATCACTGGTATTCGCCTCGCCCGCCATAACATTTCACCCTTTTCAGCCTTTCGTTCTTTTTTATCCAGTTCTCTCTGCGTACAACCTTCCAGTCTTCTCACCCTCCGTGCATTCTCGCCATGGCTTCGCAACCCCCTGTGACTCCGGTTTTCCTGGCGCTCCAACAGCCAGCCAGCCAGACAGACAGACATTCACCGTCCACGCTCCACACACACACCCGCCGCCTCTCTATTTCACTCTCTCCATCTCGAGGCTAATCTGCTTTCTTACTTGGCAACCCTCGACCTCCGCCGATTCCGTCTTGCTCAAGGTGGCCCCTTATCCCTTTTTCTTACTTTTCTCCACTTTAACCTCTGCTCCCTTTCTGCCACGCCTCACACCATCGACTTCTACTCTCAGAATGCCGTCTCAGACAGCAGACATTTATAACTTGCCGCTTTGTGGATTGAAGGCATCCACCATCATCCCCCATTCATCGGGGAAGGGGGTTCGCGATTGAACTGATTATGCATGAACGATCTCCGAAATGGGAGAGCAAACCCGCCTGGTCAGAGTAATCATGATTGTTGTCGGACGAATCCGGCGATCTCGTATTCCCATTGAGTGACCGTGTCAGTGTGCAACAGAGAACGAAACCTACTGGCCCATCGATCGTTCGCTACACGAGGGATGATGCCACCCCAAGTTCCAAGCTGCTTGCTGCTCGTATTTTCCCATGAATTACGAGCATTAAATATCACGTGTATGGTAATTGTCCCAACTACACCGGCATCCGGTAAACAGAGCCGAGTCATTACGCATGAAATAGCAGTCGAGTTCGCGCCGAGCCAAACAGCCGATCGAAATCTCGAAGCCAAAGAAAAGGCGCGCTGCTACCACGCACAATACAGCAGAAGCCCAGAGAAAAGAGAACGACCTTCAGCCATTGTTCCCGCGGGATAATTCGTGTCTCGTGTTTCATCGCGAGAGAGAACAATATTTAATGGGGAAAAAAGTAACCGTCAATACTGGTTATGCTTTACAATAAAATATTTGATATGCAATCTGTTAACATGGCTATTAACGTTGGTGTCAAGCATCAATCGCTGAAGCAACATTGATACCGCGTGAATCCCGCTTTCTCTCTCTCTCTCTCTCTCTCTCTCTCTCTCTCTCTCTCTCTCTCGCTCTTTCTCTTTGAAAGGCGAGCGCTCACGTGTGAATCCTTCTCATACAACTCATTGTTATTATACGCGCGCACGTGTACACACCGCACTCCGTAAGAGTATTAATACGTTTAATACGCGAGAGCGACCTCTACTGTTTTCGCTACTGGATATAAATGTACACAATGAGCATTCTGTATACTACGTACGTGATAAACACGTGCCCGGAAGGATATCACAGTAATACATGGCTATCCAAAAGTGGCCCATTAATGGGATGGCGAAAGTGGTCTAATTTTGAATCAACGATCGAAATAAATTAAATCTATCGGCTATGTTATCATCTCACGGTGACTTGGTCTCGCAATTGTTAATGGCAAAGCGAGTAAGCGTTCCAGGAGGAATTCGATTGGGAAACTGAAAAATTGAATTGATTACCTGGGGCTTGTATGGAACAAGTCTCGCCGTATCAACAAACTGAGGGTTTGTCTGCCTCGACTAATTTAGCACGGTAGAAAACGAGAAGCGATGGAGAGCAAAACTGGCGTTAAATTGGTTAAGCCGGGAAACAGTGGAGGTGCTCTCTATACGTGCGCGTGTGCGCCCGCGCGTCCTGCACGCACTGAATGGCGATGCGAATGCAGAACACACACATTCGGAGGAGGAGGAGGAGGTGGTGGTGGTGGTGGTGGAAGAGGGGAAGGGGCGAGGGGTCGCACGGAAGCAGTGCGAAGGAGGGAAATTACCTAAATTCACGACGGACATTAGCGAGGTTAAGCGGCTGCTACGGCTAAATTCGAATGGTGGACTTGTGCCAAGGGTGCGATTAATTAACCCGGCTGTGTTCGGCCACCTATACTCTCTCCCAACCAGGCACAAAGTACGCTCCCACCTCGTCCCGTCCCACCAAACCACCCCCCCCCCCCGCGTTCTACGTTTATCACCGCGTATTTCTTGCTAACTCGCTTTTCCTAAGGTTCGACCCTCCCATTCTCTATCTAAAAGGCGGCTGATATACCGGTGAGTCGAAGGAATCCATGTCACCACAAATACTGATAGCCAGACCATTACTTATCCACCCTCGATCGGACCGCAACAGACGACCTCTTCTGATGGGGTGCGTCTCGAACGAGGGTTCCTTCTGGACATGGACATCCAAGTAGACACTGTTCGTCTATACGGCAACACAGATACACCCGATCAATCGATCCAACAATATCGGGATTAATAACTGATGGGAATGTGGAACATATCCATCCAGCTAATATTATCTCCACACTATCGACACTGGTGGAAACAGATTTGTCCACCAATTCCCTCATAATTCCGGCAAAGCTTTGCTCGCGCTCGACTAATATTCGATAATACGAGAAAATCATAATGAGAGAAAATGGTTTGCGGCCCGCCCCCAACCCCTCTACAAACCGACCAATGTACACCACACCACCGCACTCCCGACGGAGACTGCTGGTCGCGCTGCTAAATCCCAGGCAAAATGGAGCGCGCGCCGCCATAATACCTATGATTATTACTTCCCAATAAAGAAGAAAAAACGGGGAGCGCGCGGGGCGCGCGTGGGTAAAAAAAAAAAACCGGTGGAAAGCCGGAGAAGAATAGCCGTACCGATCGCGAGAGGGTGGTTACCGGCACTCTCTTTCTCTCCATTATCCGGGATCGCGGGTAATTTTCCAGGCAGCGTGTACCGCCGAACGTGGGTTACCAGCCCATTGTTTATTTCCTCCGCTGGTCCTCGGCTTCCTCTCGCCCTTTCTCCTTCCGTCCCCCCGTCCACCCGTCCCCCCGTCCACCGTCCATTTCATCCCCTTTCCTCGTCCTTCCAAATAACTGTCTCCCTCTCTCTTCCGCTTGGTCCCAGCCGGCCAGACCGACCGCCAGCCACCTCACTCCTAAACTTCTTCCCCCGACGAACATTTAGCCCCTACCAACCCTCTCCTAGTAACAATTCCTCCCACACTAAAGCCCTCCAAATGATGTCTACTCTCTTGCATCCAGAGAGAAAACTTGCCAGCCAGAAGTTTCGACCACTCGGCACTTTGAGTGGTCTACCCTTAAATTGCTAGAAGATCATCACCGGCCCAATGACGACAGATCGTCCGCTTCACTCCGAACGACAGCGGTTCGTCTCGAAAAGACTTACTAGCCCGATAGGAAAGGAGATTGATACGTGGCAGAAGGAGTGACGCGAGAATAGCTTTAACTGGAACTCTGGCTGGCGACTACTCGCCTGCCTGCCTGCCTGCCTCATCCTCTCCGTAGAGGCGAACTCGCCTCGCCTCGCCACTCGTCTCCGTCTCTCTTTCCCTGTTAGTACCTACAAAGTCTCGTCAAGCCACCGCATTATCCCACCCTCTCACACACCGGGGTATTGATTCCGTCATAGCACCCCGGTCGCTCTCTCGCCGCCGCGCCGTGAAACCGAGAGCCAGAGTGAAAGGGGCAGCGGAGCGCGAGCAAGACACAGGAAAGCGGGGTTGCTCTCTTTGTGCGCACGGCCGCCCGCCTCTGTCCCGACTGAACCCACTGCTTCTCTCTCCTCTCCTCTCCTCTCCTCTCCTCTCCACTCTCCTAACAACTCCTATCCTCGTCTCGCCTCACCATCCACCCTTTCCCTTTTCGCTCGCCCGCACGCCCGTCCGCCCGCCGATCTCTTCTCTATCTGTTCCTCTGTATTTTAGCTAGCGCAGCAAACTGACCGAGCCCCCTCGACATCGCTCGAACTATCTCACTCACTCGCTCGCTCGCTCGCTCGCTACTGCCCTCTGCCCCCACCGACAGCCACAAAGCGGCGACGCTTTAATAAATTACGCTAAATACCGGTGGCTTGCTCGATGCACGCGGTGTTCGCGCGCACCGAGTGTCACGCATCTCCACTACCACCACACTACTAGTGTCGCAAGCACCACCGGCTAACTGCCTCCAAGTCGATCGGATAATGTCCACTTGGACGCTCGAGGGCGGACGCCCATAAAGAACGAAAGACGGAGACCGAGAGAGAGAGAGAGAGAGAGAGAGAGAGAGAGAGAGAGAGAGAAATGAAGAGAGAAAGAGAGTGAGAATGAGAATGAGAGAGCGACGGTGTGAAAAGGGAGTGAAGCGGTGTGGCAGGCGTCGGATCGGTTGGCCGGCGGGAAACCTGTTCCAATAATTAACGACTCCGCGGCTGGATCGAGCATTACGCGACACCATTAAGCGCGAAAGCGCCGATGATGTCCTCTTCTTCTCTCTCGTACACACGCGATCCCTGCCGAGCGAAATCGGCGAGCGGCTAGCACACCGCACCGTTTCAACGCTCGCATGACATTATCGCGTTATCTTGCGCCTGCTCGCATGCCTGCCGCCTCGCCTCGCCTCGCCTCGCCTCGCCACGCCACTCTGCCCGCCGCACCCCCTGCCACTTCGATTCCAAGCTGTACGGCTAGCTACTATCTGGTAATTCATATGCCTGACGTTAAGCGGATTGATAGTGTAACGAGCGATCGAAGTGTCCACCAAGAGAAGTGCGACGCAGACAGCTCGCCGAGGAAAAAAGACATCGCACCCTTGCCAAGGGCAGTTAGAGGGGAGAAAAGGTTGCCGAGGAGACGGAAGGAGAATGTAAGCTCCTCGTTACCGAATCTTGAGAGCACAAAAGAAGCCAGAATTGCGAACGACAAGGCACAAACGATTATATAAGACTAGCTTATAATATTTCGCACCAAAAAGTTTCATCCACTGATGTATTCGTGCACCCTTTCGGGTGAGATTCGAATACCTAACGGATTTCACATTCCTAGGCAACGATTATATAAGAGGATTCCAGGTGTACATTACGGTTAAGTGTAATCCGCGCTTAGCCGAAACCAACCCAATTAGTCCTAGTAACGGGCTCTGATGCATTGGCCATGCTTACAGGGATAAAACACAGGCTGCAGATTTTCCTCGATGTGTCTGAATGTTCCAGGTTCTCAAAGAACTCTTCATTAATTACCATCATTGTATTTCCGATAATATAGGGGAACATCAATATAGCTGACCCAAATGTATGCGCCTCGTTCTGTTCATGTCAAAGACAATCTGATTACGAGCACACTCGGCGAGCACGTGCACGTCTCCCGCAATTGGGGGCAGATGACACCACGTGTCGAAGGAAGGACCCGAGGGAGAGCTGCCGGACACCTCTTAGCCCCGTCTGCACTCGAAACAGCCAACTCCTCACCGAAGATTACCGGCGACGCAGCCATCGGAAGTGACCCGATTCGCGCGATGTATTAATTAACGTAATTAATACACTGCGCTTACACTGAGTGCTACGACAAAAATTACCGGCGTTGATACGACCGCTCTAAAAACAGCAGCGTGGCGCAACGCTTGGAGTAATTGCGCATTGCAATTGTCGAAGGCACGGCCAGCCAGCTCGAGGGTTATCGCGGGGAATCGCCTGATTACGTTTCCACTTAATCGCTATTTTTTAATCTACCGGTCGTAAGAAGCGTCAGCAAAAGTAATATGAAAGTGGTGGGTCTTGCGATAACTGAGGGGCGCGGCATGTCACTAATACTACATATCTGGCTGGAAAGCCAAGCTAAAAATGTACACACTGGTGGGGCAAATTTGCGAAATGCGAGACATATGTAAATCACAGTGAAAGCCGGAGAAAGTATTATGTGCCGGCAACTCGCGAATTCGTGGCAGGGCTAATCAGGAGGGAAGCCTACTCGAGGGAACGAGGGAACGAGAGAAAGAGAAAGAGGGCGTGGGTAGGGGGACTAAGGATACCCATGGAAACAGAGGGAAAGAAGCGTTAGTCACCCTCTCTCCCTCTGCTTCCCGACTTCTTCATCCCCTTAAAATTCATCCCGGGATTCTTGCCACGACAGATTTGAATAATGTAGTAGAGGTGGGAGAGAGGTCTGGCGGCAGCCGTCTCCCTCCTCACCCTTCCTCCACATTGCCGGCTACACTACTCGCTCCTGTTCCGCTGGTTGAAGCACTTGGAAATCCAAAAGTTGAAAGCCGCAACGTGAGAGAAAGGGAGAGAGAAACGAAGAGGAAAAGTGAGAGAGTCAGGGATCCAAGAGGGTACGAAGACGCATTTTCGGAATTCCTAGCGCGAGGTACGGGCTCTCCCCACAGGACATTAAGGTCATTAAAAACGATTTGGATAGTACGGAAAAACGGTCTCATCTTAGCAGGCTATTCGCGGTCCATCGACTGCTCCCCGTTATCTCGATGACACTCGATTAAACTTGGAAAGGAGACGACTTATAACCATGATTACGCCTGCCACGCAGTAGAGAACACTGCTAATATCGAGACGCATCGAACAATAACATCGATCCCCTTTACATTCGAGTCACGAGCCATCCCGAAAGATTGCCAACATAACGAAGATGGATCCTCGTTGCTCTGTCTATGATAAGACATATATCCAGGTGATCTGACGCATCAATCGTCGATGATGTAATATCCACGAGTTGGCCTCAGGATAGAGATGCCTCGTTCGAGTTGTTCGACGGTATAATTATCGTCTAGATAAAACTATCTCTATTATAATTGGCAATAGTTGGCGAAGTGTGTGTATGTGGTTCGTTAACTGATCGGAGTCGATGATAAGAGGAGAGGGTAGGGATTGGCTGGATTCGGCAAGAGGAGAAATTCAGGCGGTACGACCCATGCGAAATGAACGACATGGGCGGTCGAGGCGGAATGCGACTTCATAACTCTCTGCGTTCTAGCAGCCGATTAATCGGGGCTCGGGCCCTGGAAACGAGGTCAGAGATAGAGAGAGAGAGAGAGAGAGAGAGAGAGAGAGAGAGAGAGAGAGAGAGAGAGAGAGAGAGAGAGAGAGAGAGAGAGAGAGAGAGAGAGAGAGAGAGAGGGAGAGAGAGGGAGTGAGAGAGCGGGCGGGAGAACGAGGAGTATGAGCGAGCAAGCCAGGCAAAGACAGTAGAGCATTAAACATGGTTCACCTCGGCAAACGCACGCATGAATGCCGGATCGCACGCGTGCGGCCGCAACTGCCGACGGAAATACACGCTTCCCACAAAGCACGTACGCACGCACGCATACACGCACGCACGCACGCACACACCACGCGCATACTTCCCACTTCCCTTGCTCCAGCCTAACTCATCAGGCAAGCAGATGACTCGGCATGAACAATCTCTCCTTGCGCGGCATGTCGCTCGCCGAGCGACAAGTCTGTTGGACTGACAGTAGACAAACCCACTGTCCGAGACAATCCGCAGTGCGACTATATTGCGTCAATGGTTCCTCGCGAAATTGAAAAAATACCCTTTTGGAAAATAGATACGACTAGTTTCGAATGGTATACTTCTATAGAAGAACGAGTGAGAGAAAAGCAAGGTATACGGTCGAGATTACGTAAATCACAAGGTGGGCATAATGCAATCAAACGACCTACAAATCACGGGCTTCGCGTTCCGCTTAATGCCAGGGCGCCGACTTAACCGAGCACTCGCTACTCGATATCCGACGATCATCGGGAAAGGATCTCTTCCGCACCTCTTTGTTGCGCGCGCGCGCGCCATCTTCATACACTCCCTTCTCACTCTTTCTCTCCAGGCTACCCTAGGAATTAATGGACAATGCATGCGAGAAGCTATTTGTAGCCGACAACGACGACATTACCACCTTCGGCGGCTAAGTCACGTGCGTTACGGCGCATGCCTCCAAGGGCAGGGCGCTTCGAATAGGAGGACTTGGTGCGGACGGCCGCTCTCCAGTACCTACTTAAGAATATGTATGCGAACCTACTCTTGCCGCACTCTAATCGCGATAGATCAATAAGGATGATGCTGGAATATAAATGCTCCTTGAATTCCTTATCCCCGACTGCCATTTTATCTCGAGCTATTTCGATAAAAAGCACGCACTAGATAACTACGAGGAGCGCTCTGTCTCTGGGATACCAGCTTTCACATGCTTCGACTCCTGGTGGATACCTCTAATCAATTCATTCGGGGCACAACTCGGGGAGAACAGGCCAACGGGTAAATGATCGCTATTTCTCGATGGCAATGGGTAGTGGCAGGCTAGAGCAAAGGAGTGAGAGGGAGGAAGAGAGAGAGAGAGAGAGAGAGAGAGAGAGAGAGAGAGAGAGAGAGAGAGAGAGAGAGAGAGAGAGAGAGAGAGAGAGAGAGAGAGAGAGAGAGAGAGGGCGGTATGTTGGGTGAGTAGGCGGTCATCGTTGGCGATCGTTCGATCCCGATCGTCATGCCCGTTCCCATAATCGTGAATGCGCGCACACGGCCATTAGAGGGCCGATGCCGAATTACGTAATCCATGTTCAGGCGACACATGCTGGAGCTAACGCGAGCTTATTGCTGCGACGCATCAACCAGCACCACGGAGAGCATGAGAGCCTGAGAGAGAACGAGAGAACGAGAGAGAGAGGGAGAGAGAGGGAGGAGGAGGAGGGAGTCACCTATCGAGCGAAGCCCAACGTGTGTGTATTCCATTATTGTCGGCTTTCCAGAAAATTGACGAGCTCGACTCGTGCCTGGAATTCCCGAGGGACCAGCGCTCTTGCAGCGCTTGAACTCGTTGATCGATCGCGGCTCAGATTGAAGGGAACACAGACGAGTGCGATAGTCGATCTATGTATAGTACGCTACACAACAGGAGCACAGCAGCATGCCAGACACACTGGGCTCAGATATAAAATGCGCTTCAGCTAATTGGGCAGCTTTACTTCTCACTGGGATATGGAAAATAATCTAAGAATCCGTTGCGTCATTCGGAATGGATGAACAGAGGCGCCTGTCAAGCGGCTTGCATAAAGTGTCGTCGCTTCCAGCAGTGCCTCGGTGATTGCAGTCTCCTGGTTCGACGTAACTTTAAGCCTGATTCACAATATTCTAGATCCACTCAGGATTGTTTCTCTATCCCGCTCGCGCTTACGTTCGCTGCGTCAATCGAGCCTGAACAAATCATGATCTCGAGTGTGAACATTCCTCTTTAAGTCAATGCAATCATTCTTTGCTTCGATGTACAAGAACTGACTGAGAATCGAAAGCATTGTACAATCGTTCTCATATTCCGGGACAAACTTTATCAAGCCGCAAAGTCAATAAATATGTGCGAAGTAAACTCGACAGGATATGATATTTCCAATAGGATCAGCTTGATGACTACAAATAAAATGCAATCTTTCTCCTAGCCGAGAGGAGTCTTTCGGCAAATATGCTCGAGTCAACTGGGTCTGCTTGGCTGACGAGTGTGTAAAGCTTGACACTCGCTGACCCGAATACCTATGTAAAGCAGTGTGTGAGTTAAGCAAAAATCTACGCGACACGCCGCGATTGTTATTTCGAATTCTCCCGAGGGAAGTGGAGATGGACTCGCTTGGCACAACTCGGAACAATGGCAGACTTGATTGTACGAGCGCGCGACGTACAAGGGGGGGTCCTGCGAAGGGGACATGGGGCGGCGGGAGAGCGAGAAAGTTCGGGTGGGAGTTACGTTTACGTTCGAGCGGTCGGACAATCGTCGCATACGTAACGAGGAAAATGGTTCGGCAAGTGTGACCTACTGCGGTAGACTGGAATAACCGCATAATAAACAAGTCCGCTCATCCCAGCTGGGACCAAGGCGTCCTTGAAGAGTGCGAGTGAGAGAGGCTCGGCAAGTATTGCAGTTTTCCTTTGCAATGTCACACACATACACAAAGGATGAAAAAAAGGGAGGTGACAGCGGCCGCTGACACCTCGAAATTTCCCAGTTATGACTAACAAGTGCGGAGCTTATCCGTCGAAGCCTCACCCAAGGAACAAGTCGCTGGCCAGGTCAGAGAGTAATATACTAGTCCCGTTTTAGCTTGTCTTCTCTTAAGGTGGCAAAGAAGCTTCCACCTGGCCGCCTCAGTAAACACACCGCTCAGTCGCTTGCTCTCTCGAGAAAGGAGCTCAGGGAAAAAGAGTGCGGTGTGCGGAGAAACCCTCTTACAGCCCTATACGCAGCAGTAGCGGACGGAAAACGTTTCTCGGCTCCTGTCAAAAAGAATACATTTGCCGGGAAAGAAGCACGCAATGAAATCCTTTGACTGCTAGAAAGAGCCTGAGGGGGGGGGGGGGGGGAATTGAAGGAAGTGCCGCACCGCCAACTTCTACCTCTTATCGCAGCGTAGCCCACTAATAAATCAATTCGCACGAGATCCCGCTTATCTCTCTGACAAAGGAGTAGAGAGCGCTAAAGAATGAAAGGCTGATTATCACGAGAGAAGGAGTCCCCGTCCAAGTCCGCGTCCACAGTATTCTAATCTCGCGCGCTCGGTCACAGGCTTGCCTCGTGGTGGTCATCGTTGCAATGTCTAGTCTTCCTATCCTAGCGACGCTTGTTCCCGGAGTCGTATTCGAGCTCGTTCTTTCCGGTTGCTGCACGCCCGAGTGCACTACCGCGGGACACATATCGTCGTCCTGGATAGTCGAGTCCTCTGGAGCGCCTCTTTTCTTCCTTCCTTCGCGTATCTTTCGTCGATCCTCTCTTTCTCTCGCCCTCACTCTTCTACTATCTATCTCATTCTCGCAGTGGCGACTGGCTTGCTGCTTGCGAGAGGCTTCTCCCTTCTCGCGCCGGGGTCTTATCCCCTCGAGCCGCGGGCGTTGCTCGCTTTAAATCACAACTTTTCGCCGGCCGGCTCTACATGGAAATGCAAATGCACGCCGTTAATCTCAGTAATAAATACGTGCACCCGCCGCCTCCTCTCGTATTCTATCTAGCGCTTTCTCCCTCGCACAGCCCTCTTCCACCATCTTACTCCCTCTCTTTCTCTTCGATCTCTCTGCTTAAGGCCGCGCCCGTGCGCGCCTTTTGCCGCCGCTCTCTACACGTCCAACTTTTAACCGCGACTCGACTCGACTCGACTCGACTCGCGTAACCCTTCTCTCCCGACACCAGCAGCACCCTATCCTGCTGTCCCTCTCACTCCCGCTTCTCCAACAGTACATGTATACCCTGTTCTCTCCGGGGGCATCTTTATTTCCGCACGAAACGGGTTCCCTGCACACGCAGTGGACAGAGAGCTGGCTAGCTGGCTGGCTGGCTGGCTGGCTCTCTTCGATCCAATACCCCTTACTTTGCGCGTGTGCACTCATATTCCTTTCATTTCGGTTTCGCCGTCAGCTTGAACGATCTTGACTCTTAAGCTGCCCGTCTAATGATAGTTTATGGTTGTTTATCGGTGGACTGGTCGAACGATATAAGTAGTAGAAGAGCGGGCAAAGATACGATAAAGCAAGCGCTCACTTAGCCGAGAGGCGAAGCCGCACTCTGTCAACTGCTGGTTGGCCTGCGTGCTCTCTCCATCAGTACACATTAAGCCGAGCACATTAGCGCGCAACGCGGCGCACCAACGCTCGTGTTACCGTCGTCTCTCAGTTGATTCAATGCTTGCCGAGACTCAACGTGGATTTACCAGTTGCCGTTCGCGCTCGCGTTCCTTCCTTCCTTCCTTCCTTCCTTCCTTCCTTCGCCCACCATTTCACCCATGCTTCGTTTCTAAGTCTCCGCGGCCGCGCTAACTCCACGAGATCTGCTTCCCGATAGAGAGAGAGAGAGAGAGAGAGAGAGAGAGAGAGAGAGAGAGAGAGAGAGAGAGAGAGAGAGAGAGAGAGAGAGAGAGAGAGAGAGAGAGAGAGAGAGAGAGAGAGAGAGGTAGAATAAGTGCACTTAACCTGCACGATGAAATGCAAGCACAGGGCTCCGTGCCATTTTTCGCATGCGCAACCCTCAATAGAGCAGCTCAATCCAAGCGGCGTTCTAGCCGGATGCTTCGGAAAGAGCGCGGTTCAACCTACTAATTTGTAGTTACAGTTACCGCTGTTAAGAAGGCTACCGCGTCATTACGGCCATGCACCGTGACCGCACTTGCGAGTAAGCAACCGGCCAACCATCCGGTATAATCCTCCAGAGAGTTAAGGGGCAAAAAACTAGACCTCGCCCATTTCTCGTATTAGCCTAAATCACGGGTAAGGTCCGGCTCGATTCCCATCGCACCGATAATACACTTGAGAATTCTTTTGACCTCATCGAGTAAGTGCATGCACATCCAACGAGAAGACCTCTACGAGGTAACAAGCCCACTCGTAAAAGGTCATTAAGCAGGCTTAAAACTCGAGAAACACCTGTTGAATTTGCGAGAGGAGAGAGAGGGGGAATCGAACCTTAAAAGATTCTATTAATTATTGGACTAGTAAGCCGAAGCTAGTTGCTTCGTGAATTTCACAGACGGACCCGATCTCCTCTTACTTAAATCAGAAAGTTTTATAGATCGATTTACTGAAAGTCCTCGGCCAAAAGAACCGAGTCCCGAGCTCATAAATACAAAGAAAGGCCTATGAATCGCGATGCCGAATTCAAAAGATCGCGAGCCCGATAAAGTCCTGACGCGAGCCGAAGCACCGTAAGTTTCGCCGAGACCGTGTATATCTAAATCAAAGGGCGGCACCCAGGCTTCCTCTCTGTTTCTCCCTCTGTGTCTTGGCCGACGAGTGTCGGAGATTAGAAATAAATCTCCCGAGGGATAGGCTTAGCTGGGAAAGGGGAGCAGCGCGAGGAAGAGGTTCGGAGAGGAGCAAAGAGTCTTCGAGAGAGCGGGTAAAAGAGGGTGGAAGTTTACGAGCGATGGGAACGAGAGGTCCTTGGCTTTAGTATAACGGCCGTATGGGGTTTCTCTATGGGAGCTTGAAACAGCTGGTACAACTGCTTCACTATTCCTCGCTGAAATCGGAAGAGGCAAGGAACGAGTGGCGAGCGTAGGCCAAAGGGAAGGAGGGCCGATGCCCAAAATTCTGAAGCATACCGGGGGTGGGGGTGGGGGTGGGGGTGGAGGTAGTAGTGGGTATGCCTGGAAGAAAGGAGTCGGCCAGGAGCCATATGGTATCTGAGCCCAGCATCCGGCATTTAATATCTTAACCTTTGCATGCTCACCGGGTACACCCCAACTTTCATCCAACTTTCAGACTATCGACTTCAAATATTCCACAGCGAATCCTCTCGAAAAAATTGGCGTACGACCAATCAGAGTCTAATTGACTTTTGTTAATCCAATCCGAATGAGTCGCGGTAGTTGATTTGGAGGAATTTCGACAAAGTTTCAAGAGTGAACTTACCCTGACGGGAGCACGGAAGAGCGGTGGAGCGACTGCATGCGGGCTTGCATGATGGTGAGCGTGGTTGTGGTGGCCATGATGATGGTGTCTGGTGTCAGGACCACCTCCTGCTGCTGCCTGTTCGGCCTGGACCGACATCGCCGCGCGGGCCTGTCGCTCCCGCTCCCGAAGCCGGTCCCGGTCCACGCTGTAACAAAAACCAATCGTATATGTTAGGATTATCGATGGAACAATCGTATAACTATTGCCTAAAACTTTCTTCGCATCAAGAAGCAAACTGGAATAAGTTGAAATTGCTGGAAATAGTGCCGGCGCATGTACGGCCAGAAATACTCTAGCGCCGATAAGATATAGAAAACGGGTACTGTCGTATCAACTTCTAGCAAAAGAGCCACTTATTGCCAAGTAGGGGAATTGACTCGAGCTAATCTTTAGACTTAACGAGTATGTGGTGAATGTCAAATGTTACAAATACCCTGCTATTCCTAACGTGAAATCCATTGACCTGCTGTTTAGTTAGTCCAAATGAAAATCATTGAAACACCATGGAAAATGGGAGTCCGCAGGACGTGCAGCGAAGGCAGCAGGTCGAGCCTCGAGTGACGGGCGTAACCAGGAGGGGTTTTGGGGCACTGCCACCACGAGAGAAATAGAAGACGGGTTGGCGGGAGACGAGCGGCAGAAATAGAGAGACAGACATGGGAGGACGAGATTCTCGACGAAGCCCGGTGAGAACAGCTGCAGCTGACGCAAACACCTGTTTAGCCGCGTTTCCGGTAGCCCCGTGGATCAAGCGTCGAGAACCTAGAGTCTCTTCCACTATCGACGCATTGCTCGCGTTCCCTAACCAGTCAAATTGAAGTTCAATCGCTACTACGACTACGGAAAAGCTGCTTTTTGCCAAAATCCCTCTCTTCTTCTCTCTTACGAGGGGATCGTCGTGTAAATCCGTGTCACTTGGACAAGGTCGGTTCCTCACTGAGCGAAAACACTTGCTCCAAGCATTATACTAATGCTGTTACACCGAGCTCTTTCACGTTGGCGGAACGACGTAAACAGTCTGCTGAATGTCTCGTTATCTCGATATCAGCCTTTACGAGAGTAGCTTGGCTTCGTTATGAGTCCTTCAATATCAACTGACTATCATCCAAACAGCCCCTCGCAACGCAGTCTGATTCCCTCTCTGTTCAGGATACTCGACACCCTCTACCAATCCTTGTACAATAGAACAAAGTAATAGAAAAAAAGTGGTTGCTTGCGCCATGTCCGGAGTACGGCAGAGCACCAGTCCGCAAATAAACTTTATCCATCGAATAAAACATATGTGTCTCTCTGAAAGAGAGTCGAACCTCCACTGTCAGAGCGTGGAAAGACTCGTTCTCTGATTAACAGGGAGGCTTAATGAAAAAAGCGGCCGTGTTAACGGACAGTAACCGATTCCACAGACGACAGGCTGGCTGGCTGGCTGGCTGGCTGGCTGGCTGGTTGGCTCACTTGACGTCATCTCCTGATAGAAAGCTCGTTTTCGCGAAAAGCCTGAAACCGTGGGACCACCAGTGGGAGAGTTGCTGCTCGCTTTTTTCCACGTCTACCGGAAATATCGAGCGTCGACTCTCGGGCGCGCGCGGGCGGGCAGCAGCAGCACCCCTACGATGGAGGACGCAAGTTCGCCGGCGGGGGCGGCGGGCACGAGGGGAACAGGAGGAGGGCGCGAAGGGACGCGGGGCGAGGGGAGGCGGCTGGCGGTGGCGGTGGCGGCGGCAGCAGAAGAGGAAGGGGGCTGGTAAATTCGCGCGAAATTCCCAGAGTTTCGACGAATCGCGAAGTAAATCTGTTTGGATGTGGAGGCGAGTCTATGTACTATAGCGGGGCCATTGGCCGACGCCGAGTACGACGGGACGGATATTACCCGGGTGTAAAGCGCTCTTCCTCTCTTTCTACTTCTCTCCCTCTCTCTCTCTCTCTCTCTCTCTCTCTCGCTCTTCTCTTCCTCTATGTTTCTCCCTGTCTCTACACTCTATATCCTCGCATTGCCAGCAACGCGAGATGCGTCTGATTTCCTGCTTGCTGTAATGCCGCCACAGTTCAAGCATGTCATGAGGCTTCTTCTGCCATCGCGGTACTAGCCAGCCATTCTGGCTTTCTTTAGCAATGATAATCATTTGCAGAATCATTGAGTTCCTCGACTATAATCTAGATGCATTGTTGAGCCTGTTGTTACACGATGCGTTAGTGGTAGGATGTGTTAGCCAGCAGAGGGAAGGAATGACGCGAAAGAACGTGTGATGCACGGGCGGAAATTCTCGCAATAATAACGAAGACAGAAAGGCTATTGGAATCGGTATGCGCAAGCTATATTTGCTGGTTGGAGCAACAACAACCGGTGACACACTGCGCCCGATCTCGAAAGGAGGCGCGAGCAAGATATTTTGGTCCACCGCGTGCTGCATATCCCTCGGACTCTCTGCTCACACTCTCTGAACACGATAGACGCGCACACTACTATCTATCAGAGATACGAAACGACGAGCTTGATGATGCCACTGTCAGAATAGACTTGGGATTTCCATGGAAAGGGCAGCGAAGAAAGTTGGCTGTTGGGGATGAGGGCGAAGCGAAGAGGAGAGCAAGTGAGTTTGGGGACAAGAACGCGACTCCAATCAGGCCACGCTTGCAATTCGCGCGAGAACCCGACTTTATTGAATATCGGAACATTGTTACAAAGCGAGCCAAGTTCATCGAACTAACGAAGCCTGTGCACACCTCTCCATGATTACCGTACCGGCAAATGGAACCTAGCTACCCCATCTACTCTCCCTCTCTTCATATGTCTCTGTCTCCCCGACACCATGACTATCCGCTTCTGCCCGATTCCCACTAAAGTGGTAGCTACTATCGCAGTCATCATTCTCCAACATTTTTCACCACTCGTGTCATCATTTACCAGAGAGTATAGTGGGTGTGTAAATTGGCTGGCTCTTCTTTGAAAGACAGGGATGATTACGTGTTATCAGGAGAGCATTTCGTTGGCGAGGTGTTTCCAAGCGAATGATCCGACAAAAGTGCGAATCAGGAGTATATATGCCACTGAGGTGGGATCGGATAATTAATTCGCGTTAATCGCCATTCATTTGGAATGGTAATGAGGAGAGGATGATTTAAAGCCGATTGGCGAGTGCGGCGGCGGCGGCGGCGGCGGCGGCGGCGGTGCACTGTGACTGGGCGATCGCAATCAAAGTCAGCCTGGGGGGAAGAGGAATCCGAGAAAGAGCGAATCGACGAATCCGGTTTTCTATCAGTGATACTGCTAGCTCTAGCTAGCATCAACCCCTCACCCTTGGCCCCTTTTCATTTACCCGGCATTCATTGGCAAACACCACGTCTTTCCGATCAGTTCATCGTCGAGCTGCCGAGCCGCTCAATCCCTCTTTCCCGAACTAATATCAAATTATCCTTCATTTGAATAACCCGAGAGAACTGCCGGTCAATTCCGTTAGGAAGCCCAGTGGCGTGCCGTCGCCGAGCGGGGCAGAAGGAGGGTCGAGGGAGGTATAGGTATTCAAGTGGGATGGCAAAGGAATCATCTCTCTGGCTCGAGTAGACAGCCGGAGAATTTATGCAGCCCTCTCCGGAAAAGCTGCCGGCAGCGAGACCGCCAAGGGATGTGTATGCCGTTTCCACATGCCCTTTCAATTGTGCGTTTAAAGGATTACAGTGTTATCGAACCTACCTCCGCATACCTTTATACCTTTCTCTCTCTCTCTATCTCGCATTCTTTACTCTTCCACTTGGTACCCCGTTCATATATTTCACGAAGGGAAGTATGAAACGTCGCGCCCGATCCTTTTTATTCGACTGAATGCTTTGGAAAGGACAAACCGGTCACAAACCGATCAGGATGGATCCCCGGGACTCGTAAGGGCTCGTCATCATTCGTAGCGAGGCAGAACCATTTAGCATTACGCCAACTAGCACTACCCTGTCAGCAGGGCCGATTTCCACCAAATGGAATCTCGATCTGGGTCAAGTATTGCACGATTCCTTCTTTTTTCACACGAGCCAATTGACCACGAGTTAGGGGGGAGAGAACGCGTGGCGCGGCCGCTGATGGAATTGACGATGGCGAGTCCCAATAGAGAGGGAAGGCTTTCCAAATTTCGTTTTATTACCGAAGCCAGGCCACTCCGATGGCATCTCTCTGTGTCCACGGCAGCTCGCCATCAACTGAATGACCCGTGCAGAGTGCATAGGGGCGAACATTTTCGACCGACACACCACTCCCGTTTTCCAGCGTTTGCCTCTCGTTAAAAACGCCTGCCGTCTCGAAACATCACGATCCGCGAGCACTCGCCTGTCCCGTTGATAGCTCCATCTTCATGGTAGAACAACGACAGCAGTCATTGCGTCAGTACTTTCTCTCTCTCGCGCGATAAATTAATCATGCTTTTTCCAACCTCTATCAACTCTTCTATTACCAACAAACGGAGCTGCGACGTTGATAGAAAAAGGGAGGTCTCTGTAACGGTGCACCGTTCGAAGAGCGGAGAATTAAACAGGAGGCTGCCAGAAGAAATAAAGAAAGACCTAGACGCACGATTTGTGGTGGCAGAAAGATAAAGCAAGAGAGGGGGGAAAGAGAGAGAGAGAGAGAGAGAGAGAGAGAGAGAGAGAGAGAGAGAGAGAGAGAGAGAGAGAGAGAGAGAGAGAGAGAGAGAGAGAGAGAGAAAGAGAAGAGTGAGTTGTCGCGTTTATTTTCAGCCGGACGAAGGCTAAATGTCAGATTGCGCGGTTGCGAATTCCCTGCGATTCGACGGCCTTTCCTCCTCGCTATTCCTCAATCGGCTCGCTCACTCGCTCCATCTCCTCTCTCTTTCTTCTTCTGATCACGCTCTACTCCTCTCTCATCCCCGCCCACCTTTCCCGCTAGCTTCATTCCACGTGTGTCGATTCTCGTTAGAGCATTCGTCTATAATTAACGAGGCTACTCTGCTTGGCGCGGCTCGCCAACTCGCGTCGCTAGTTAACGCCTTGGGGATGTTTCCTTTCTTACCGAGAAACGCGAGCACTCGGAACCCCCGATATCCAAGCATTTTCCACGTAATAGCTGGCATTTGAAATTATGTTTGGATCAGCAGCGTACACACGTCACGTTTATCCATGTACGTCAACAAATCATGGCCGTACGTCAGGCGTCCGATATATCATTTGCGTCATACTTTCATTATCCCGTAAATTCTGACCCTATAATCACCTTGTGTTAATCAATGGATTTAATCGATATTAACCGAGATGTCATGGAGAAAGGTCGGGGTGGTTTGTTGGGTATTCGCAGGTGCGACATCATCCTCGCCCTCTCGGTGAGTGACGAAGTCACGTACCACCCGATGACTCGGTTTCATTGACACTGACACACTGACACCGTTTCGCGCTCTAAGACCAGCAGAGCTACCGACACACAGCACCAGAGCACCAGCAGCCTTCGAAAGTCGACGTTTCTCAGCCGTTCTCGCCACTAGATAGTCTCTCTCTCTCCTTGAACGTATGTGCACTCGAACCAAGTGCGAGCATTCGCGGGCATACGCGAATCCTCGAAAAACCAGCGCGAGCGAACAGCCTTAAAAGCATGCCAGAAAGGAAGGAGAAAGATTCCGCCAATGGCCTGGCAGCCATTCTAGTTCGGGGGCGATGCGCGAAAGTCTTACCTCATCGGTGAAACGTTGAGTAACGACAAATTAGCGCCTGCCTGTTAGGACACGTGCAACCTGCGCGCGGCCTGCACAACCGTAAAAGAGCGAATAAAAAAGGAAGAGAGACAGAAGGACACCTGTTCCAGGAAAGATTTCTACCGCTGTCGAAATTGCCAAAAGTTAAATGCGTCATCTACCAGATACTTCCTTTAATATGTTTACGCGCCTAAAGATTGAGTTAGAGGGTAAACATGGCTTGAATTCCGAGTACGCCATTGGCGAGTGTCGTAGGAGGATAGCTAGGCAAGTCGCGCTCGTCAAGTTGTCGCATAATACCTGAGACATTCGGCTGCCGCGCAACATGCACGACCTTGCCCCGCTTTCACATGGCAGGCCTGCCAGATGCATGTTAAAAATGATTCCGGAAGGGGGCTGGACGAAATAAAAAAAAAGCCAGTGTCGACTGAATAATTCCGAAAGCGAGAATAGCTGTGGCAACAAAAAATGGGACAGCCAAATCGGTCAAAGTTCAAGAGCGCCTCGCGTGTACACTCATCGACGAGCCGACCGCCAGTCGGCGGCCCTACTTTGCCGTCTTTCCCTTGTCTTACAACCAAGGCAAATATCATCGAGAACAGTAGGACCCAACTCACGAGAAACGCGGCCCGCTGTCAACATGGACACAAGCCACCGAGTGACCATTGTCAATGATAGTTACGCAATAGAATACTCTGCGAAAAAGCCGTGCGTCGTTAACGGCACTCCTTGTATACTCAGCGAAAGTATCAGGCAATTCTGCACGACTAGGAAGCATGTTCTCTTCGGTAAATTATGACGACAATTTATAATGATTGAAGGACGAAACGTCCACTATCGAGGACAAATTTATTACCAGTCGTTCGTTTCTGGTCTCTTCGACTATGCCTATTTACATTTATATTGCATTATATTTCAAGTTTCCATATCTTATCTTCTTGAATTCTGCTGGTGCCACTCATTTTTCGATTATTTGATTTTCATTCTACTAATAGTTGTACGATAGAGCGACGACTGCCGGCCAATTTTCACGGGCGATCCGCCGAGTAGGACCGCTGCAATTCACGATATCACCGGCATGAATATTCACGGGGAGAGACGGCACTTGGGAAGAAGCACTTATCAGCAACGAGGAGGTAAATTCCGCTAGTTAAGAAGGTATTCCTATAGCCAAGCGAACCGGCAACTTCCTCGTAGTAGTTGCGTATCTTAGTACATACACTCGGTAGTCAGTTAAAGTTATATCGTTTTTCACGCGGCTAGTTACTTACCGGCTCAAATCCCACTTCAACATGCTGCACGAGCCAGTGTGTGTAATAGAACGAATAAGGAAAAGATGTTTGAAAGCACGTTTCAGCCCGGCGACAATGATGAATCTTGAGCGACAGTGGTGAGCGCTGATAAAGTATTGATTCGAGCATTGGTGCTCCGACCGAATGATAAGAGGAGCCTCGCGCCGCTGCCTGGTCTCGGAGAAAAAAAGGCTGGTATCTCCCTGCGGGCAACGAACGCGCGCGCCAAACTACAGAATTCTCTCAACACCCTCTGTCAATTGTTGGCGCAATTTATAACGTGCTTTTCACCAGATTCATAAATTCATTGGAAAACTTCATATCAACAAACATGTTTACATTTTCCGAAATTAGCCTCGCAGGGGAGCTGACACAATCAATAGGAAAGACCGAGCGATTTACTATGAGTTCGGATTTTCCAGAGGAGTTTGAGTAATCGTGTTGTGGTACAAATAGCATTGCGATTCTACCGTTGCTGACAGTCGTTATCGCTGACGAGGCTTCATTATCAGTTGTTATCGCAATTCTTATCCACGTGACGATACATCGCTCTGTTCCAGTTCGAAGTGTCCGAACAAATTCGCACGATACATTAAATAGTGCCAAGTCCGCTCCCCTGTTCCCTTGCAAAGTTATTGCAACAAAATCACGCCTTTCTTAACTGACATAGCTATAGGAATGGTTTTGATCAGGTAGATCGAAGAAACTTCTAGTGAGTGGGCATGGTTCAAAGTTAGTGTGATAGTCTGTTTGGGAAAGAGAGAGAGAGAGAGAGAAGGGGGGGGGGAATCTAAAAACGTATCGGATTTCAGCGAAGGCATTTCTGCCTCGGACAACTGCTGCGAGGAAGCTCTCTCCGTGTGTCGTTCTAACGATAGGAACGAGAGCACGCCCGCCTCCTCCTCTTTCTCTCCCTTCCACCTTTCTCTCATCTCTCTCTCTCTCTCTCTCACGCTCGCTCGCACTCCTGGGATGTTGGTGGCTGCTATCATTAGAGCGAGAACTGGACGACGACGACATTGACTGGCAATTGTTAAGGGATCGAAGAGGGGGAAACTATCGTGGTCGGGATAAATAGTGGGCTTGCCTGCTCATTGAATTTGATCCGATCGGCATAATTATCGATCACCGCAATCACTGAGCGGCTCTCTCTCTCTCTGTCCCGACAAACACAGAGACACTGGGCGCGCACGCGACACTAATCCAATTTCTCTCTTGACAAATTCAATAAGTGGGATTCCGGTCTACCACCAGTTATTGGGAATAAATTAAAGTGTCACTGGGAAAGCTAAGCAATCGCTCTCGGTGTACACCTGGGCTGTTCAATCATTATTCTATACCATTCAAGTGTGTCTAACTCTAAGCGTATTTAAAAGTGCGAGTGGAAGTCGACGCGTACTCGTGCAATGACTACTACTTTCGGAACTGATTACTAACTCGACGCGGTTCGAGTGCACCAAGCGTGTTTTCACTGATCGTGTGCCGACAAGGAACAATGGAGAGTCCGATGTTTTCGAAGCGAGGCGCGGCGAGTCGCGTACGTGTAACCGAGAGTAAGTAGCTCCGACGATGCTCTCTCTCCCTCTCTCTCTCTCCCTCTCTCGCCCCTCTCTCTATCTGGCGATGTCGTCGTCGGCGGTCGGCGCAGTGTGTGCCGTGTGCCGTCTGCCGTCTGCCGGTGTGGACGGCCATTTTTAAAAGGAAATCAAGGCTCCTCGTCGGCGTGCAGAGAGGCAGAAGCAGCAGCGCGGCGTGCGCCCGACGCCACCGCCGCCGCCGCCGCTTACGTAATCCAAAGTTAGCGCTTCGCCGTTGCCGATATACCTACACGCAGAGGACCGACACATACATACACATTGCTACTAATGATTTCGTCTCGCTCCAACGGCCAACCAGATAGAAGAGATACCGAATCGAAAGAGCAAGAGAGCGAGACAGATAGCGAGAAAGAGAGGTCGAAAGTGACCACACGTACTCCCGATAGCGTTTGACGGAATTGAATAGGAAACGAGAGAGGAAAGCCGGAAACTAACGACGGATATCTGCACTCCACTTATTCTCTACGCGCCACTTACGGCAATTCTCTTCTCACTACACTCACCGCGGGCCCGCAACGCCAACACAGCCATCCTTTTTCCTTCGTAAATATTATTTGTTTGCCACGATCGCCGCCGCGGAAATAAACTAATAAGACTCTCTAGATAGAGAACGAAAGAGAACTGCGCGTGCTTTTTGTACCTTGAGCCGAGTTGTTTACTACTGGCAAAGTCGAAACCCTTGAACCGAGAATGGACCATTGCCGTTGGCCGGCTCCTCTCCATTGGTCAGTTATGAGAGCTAATGATCCTGGAATACTCGTGAATACTCACACGACGACTGACGTCACTGAACTGAACTCTCTTTCCGCCAAGTGGAAAAGGTAGGAGGAAGTGGAGGAGTGCGAGAGAGAGAGAGAGAGAGAGAGAGAGAGAGAGAGAGAGAGAGAGAGAGAGAGAGAGAGAGGGAGAGAGGAGGGGGAGAAGGAGGTCCGATGCGGTTCTCCGTGAGGATAAACCGCACGCGACAAGAAGGAGAAGCTCGAGGTATATCCAGTTCGTAAAATAACAGGATTTGCTTTATGGACAGAGATGGATCGCCGATAAAACGCTATCCGACGACTTTATATTGTTTCTCGACCTTAGCCCCTACTGGTTGGTGGCCGTGTGTGCCCGAGATCCTCTTACATGCCCCTGTCAACCCGATGCCTCTCCAAAATCGTTACCCGATCGTCCACCCGACACTCCACCTCCTCCACCTCCTCCTCCTCCTCCTCCCTCGCATTTTGGTACAGTGTGCAACTCTAAAATTATGAGTCCGCCAGACAATAGCGCTAATTCGCTTATAGAAAATGAAATGCGGAGTACGCGCTATTTTTGTCAACACATCGATATAACAGCCATCTATTTTGGCAAAGCATTGGACCGACTGGTCATAAGGGGTGGCTGTACTTAGAAAGTGTCTAATGCTCCCTTCGAGAACCCTACCGCCTAACTTCGACCGATGACTCACGACACTTGGCACAAACAAACATACACTCTTTCCCGCCACACCGAACACCGTCGATCGTCGGCCATTCTTGTTTTCCTGTCCGACTCACCGTTTTCTCCGTCGAAAATCCCCGGACAAACTATACACGAAACTTGGAAGGGTAACTTTGAAGGAAATGAGTGATTAATTGGTAATCGAATGGGAGTAGTAGGATGGATCGAAGGTGGAAATATGCCGCTGTAAAGTGCGCCTTGTTCCTTCTGTCGGCAGACACTGGTCGCCTCGGGAGCGAAAAAATGGCGGCACGTGCTCTGACGAAATCGCGATATCTTTCGACGACGTCGGCGGCAGCGACGAGCGTTCTCGAAGATGGCTGCTGCTGCTGCTACTGCTGCTGCTGCTGCCACGAGTATCGTCGCATTTCGCGCGAGCCGCTTTTCTAATATCACTCTGCCGGCCAACCAGCAAAAGCCACAGAGAGCCAGGCACGTCGAGCATGTCAGCGAAATCGAAGCTAGAGACAAGGAGGAGAGGAGAGTAGATACAGTATGTTTAGCCCTGTTTGACTAGATGTGTCCGCTTGCCGCCCGCCTCGGCGTGATCCCAATTTCGTAGCTCTAGTGTCATCATCGTCGGCCTCAATGGCCTCCTCGAGAAGAACAAGTAAACAGGGAGAGAGCCGATCCATCCCAAGAGTCAATACTTGAAATCGAGACCTCCCCCATCTTCCCTTACCTCCAGACCATCTTTAACTAGCCTCTCATCAAACCCCTTTCTACCTGTCCACTACCTTCGTCGCGCTTCATTCCACTCTTCATTGTTCACCGAGTGACAAGCTTAACTTTCCCAGTAGAACCACATACTTGGAAAATCCCGACGTTCCAAGTCTATCGGTTCTGTTGTAAACGCAATGAGTCACATGACAAGTTATGATTGAGCCGATGCCCTTATGTAGCCGAGCCAGGGTGAATCGAGCAAGTTGGTGTGACAAAGTTCGTGCTGGAAGTAGGTATATCCATGTCGAGAGGGTTACTCACCGTGCGTTCACGAAGAGCGTACGATCCGGCAGCACTTAGCGCCGGCCAAAAATAATCCTGACTCTGGGTACTTATCACCACCGCCGGATTGGCAGGGGCGAGCTGCTGTTCTGCCCGGCGGGCAGTAATCGCAATCGGATTTGCGGACAGAAGAAGCGTCCGGAAGTTTGGCCAATGGCGCGGGCGGTAGGAGATTCCAGTGAAAAAGCACTCTCATTCTTTCGTCGAACACAGGACGCGCGAATCGCGAGTATATTGCTTAGAATAAAAGGCGAGAGAGGTGAGCGGGCGAGATGAAGGCAATCGCGGCGCGAGAGGAGCGGCTAATCCAGAGCCGCGCGCTCCTATTCGCGTCAACACCAACCAACACATGCACTTCGCGCGAGGGAGAGTGAGAGAGAGGGTGACCGAGTGATTGGCGAGAGCGAGCGAGAGAAGAAGACGGGCAAGCAAAGGAGAGTCCGTCCGACGAGCGCGGAAACATGCACGACGACACACGGGCACACTTTCCGCTGCTGGCACGTTCTTCCGGTATGTATGAGCGCGCCGTACTACCAAGCCACCGGCCAGCCGCTCTCCTCCGTTCGAGCACACAGCATCTATACACTCGAGGAGCACACGCGCGCACAGACCAGCAGCCACACAAGTAGCTTCTCCACCTCTCCTACTCGACGACGCGACGACACACTCTTTCGCGGCGTCGTCGTCGACGCCGAGCTCCGCGGGAGATCACTAGCGCTATTCTGTAAACAGCACCGCTGACTGACCTCCAGATTCACTTGGCCCGTCCCGTCCCAGCCGACGACGACCACTCGATCCGTACTCGCCACCACCCGCTCTCTCCGCCCAATCGCTTAGATCGCACTACTCGTCGACTACGACTCCTTACTATTCTCTCTCTCTCTCTCTCTCTCTCTCTCTCTGCTATATGCACCTTCCGACTCTTATCAGCAGCTCACAATCAACACCAGAAACAAGTATTGATAATGGTCCGCACTCGCCACTAGCAACACCAGTTTAAAAGTCTTGCCGTGCGAGAGCTAACTCTTTGTTTACACGTCGGGGAGGGAGGCTCAGGCTATCTGGTGTGCCAGTCTGACGAACGTTCTCTCTCAAACTCTCGGTGAAGTCACACGCCTTGTTTACAAGGATGCAAGTGCGGGGAGGGAAGATAGGATTGCTTTTGGATAATAGTACTTTGATTTAATGCGAATGCGACGTCGACGTTGACGGCGGCAGCGGCGGCGCAGACAACAGCGGCAACGTAGCGCGAGAGTCCGCACGAGACGCTCGTCGACGAGAAACTGGCACCTTCCGGTCGAGACGGGGCGACGGAGGGCACGCGGCACGAGAGATAGACGCCGATGTGCACGCATACAACCAGTCTCTGGTACGGCATACGGCCGACCACTAGAGAGCGCATGGATGTGTACGAGAGAGTTGTATGTACTAGTGCGGGTGTACGCCAGCGCACACCAACGACGACGAACCACCAAGCAGAGAGAGGAACGGAGACTCGGCTAGGGAAGCCGAAAGAGACAGACAGCGCTCCCTGAGAGGAAAGAGCGGAGTCTCGAGGGCGAAAGAGAAAGAGAGTCCAACTGAGAGAGGGAAATCAGCGACACTAGCGACCGCTCCGCTCCGATCCGCTACGAACCGATCCGATCCGATCCGCTCGGAGTCTCGTAGCGCGCAGGGCCGATTCTCTTGCACGTACATACTTACGGTGCCGCGCGCGGCAAAAGTTCCCTCTGCCAGAGGAAAAAAAGGTTACGCACAGAGATATCCAAGCGAGTGTACACAGAGAGAGACGTGCATGAATGTACGCGCGCCTACTCTCTGTACACTCCTCGCTGTGTTCCGTACCTTCCTCTCTCAACCGAGACGCCGCGCCGCCCTCCCCCTCGATCCTCTCGCTCGCCTGCCTGCCTGCCTGCCTGCCTGCCTGCCTGCTTGCCTCCTCCTCTTGCTCTCCGTTCATTCTCTCCCTTTTGCTCCGCGCCGCCGACAAGTCAGCGCGTCTCGCTCTATCAGCTGTGCTCTCTGCGGCGCGGTGCGGCGCGGCGGCGTCACCATCGTCCGCTGCTCGGCACTCGCGCGCGCGAGCGTGTCGCCGAGCGAGCGGCGCTCGAGCACACAGAGCACACAGACACGTGCGCGCTGCCGGCTGACGGCTGTGTGGCTGGCAGAGCCTGCCAGGAGTAAGGGAGATGTCGCCGTTGCAAAAAGAGAGACGCTCGACACGTTACGATCGGGTGGGCCGGCGACAGGCAGGCGGGCGGGCGGGCGGGCAGGGATGGATAGCGGCGCGGCGCGGCGCGGCGCGGAGAAATGCTCGAGCGCATATATGTGCGCGATGCCACACCACTGGAGTAAGTGAGTGAGTGAGAGAGAGAGAGAAGCGTGGAGGGGAAGGGAGGAGCGTGCGATAAAAAGAGAGAGATCGGAAGAACATGCGAGGGAGGGTCAGAAGGTGGAAGGGCAATCGAGGAGAAGGTAGATTATCAAAATGGCCGGGCGCGCGCAACCTACTACTCCATCCTCCTACTCTCTACGGCTGCTCCACCGCCACCACCTCCACCTATTCCTATTCCTATATCGTACTACATATTCCACTCCACCTCCGACTAAAACGCCGTCACCGCCACCGTCACCACCACCGTCACCGCCACTGCCGCCTCCACCGTTGTCCTCGGCCTCCGGCTTCGGCTGCGGCTTCGGCTCCGGCTTCGGCTTCGGCTCCGGCACCGGCACCGGCTCCTACTACTACTCCGGCGTGTCCTCGCACGACCGATATGCCGCCTTGCGCGGAAACCGAGAGGCGCAATGCCACTGCCACCACCTCCGCCGCTATGCATGCAATATCGCCCCGACTTTCCTCCCCCAACTACCCCGTCGCCCCCGTAAAACACCCTCAAGCCCTTTTCAACCACGTGGACCAAAGCTACTACCTCTCCTTCCAGCGACGATCTTCTGCTCCCTCGCCTCATTACCTTTGCCAACTTGTCTCGCGCCTGACCTCCTTACAAATACCACCACCTCCTTTTGGCATGCGTCTCTCTCGGAGACGCGCGTGACTCTCTCTCTCTCTCTCTCTCTCTCTCTCTCTGATTGATCGTGGCCGATTATCGCATTCCACGCGGCAATCACGAGAAAAGTGATATTAGTACATTGGTAGCCAGACAGCGGAGGAAATCCATGAGTCGATGAAATCACGTACGTTACTCGGAGTTGAGGCAATCAACGCGATCGCAGTCGCTTCCGACCATACACAGTAAACAATCGATTCTCCGAAAGCAGGCATCGAATTCTGAAACGAGTGGCCGAAAGCCACGTTCTTTTCTCGCGAATTCTAGATTGGCAAAAGCGGTGTTTTTCTGTCTCGACTGAGTAGGGAGAGAGAAAAAGGCTCGGGTAATCGCGGTAGGATAATGAAGAAAGAAACGGACAATTTCCAGTGGCTTTCCCAATCCGGTGGAGAAAAGCGGGCCGGTGGAATTAACTCGTCGTCTCTAGCGCTAATAGGCGCAAAGGACTCTATGCTGGGAGCAAGCAGCGTGAGTTGGCAGGGGGTTGGGCCGTCTCATTCTGTCAATCACTCGGCTAAATTGGCGTGTCAGTGAAATCCCGCTAGCCTGTGCGATTCGCTTCGATCGTTCATTGACAATCGAGCCCGACCTCTCGCCCTCACTGACCTACGACACAGCTTCCCACATTGTTCGTCAAAGAGACGGAGAAACCGGATCAGGGAAAAAGCGAGATGCGAGTCGGTGAGCCAGCCGATTCTCCTCTACCCCGCTGTTTGTTTTCCCCATTCGTCCGCGTACGCACACCCTCTCCCACCCTCTCTGCCCTCCACAATGTCGCTATTATTCCTCGCATTCCCCCGTTCAATGCCCGAAGAGTACGCGCAGCTTCTGGCTTCCCTCGCTCTTCTACTATCATCTAAATTCACCGCTGACAACACGCCCTCTGGAATTTGCCGCTGACTCCGTCAGTTTTACGATCCCGCGTCATTACACTTGGTAACCCGGCTGTGTTATACATAGACGTCGAATTCAGTCTCTCTCTCTCTCTCTCTCGGAAGAGCCACAATGATCGCCCGATCATTCGGATCAGGGTATATCAAACGCTAACGGGGATTCTGCCAGGGTCGGCGACTAAGGAGGAAAGGGGTACGGGAAGGAAGCGACTGCTCGTGTAAATATAGCAGCAGCGCTACTAAAACTGCTGCTAGCTACTGCTGCTGCTGCTGCTGCTGCTGCTGCTGCTTCAAGGAAAGCAAGCAGCGGAATAACGGATATACGGCGAATGGGAAATATAATTTACAATCCATCCTCCTTCCTCTCTCGCACTGGTGAGCGTACTATCTCGCGCTCTTTCTCTCTCCCTCTGGGACCGGCTAGCCTGTACGCTGTACAGAGGGCGCTCGATAAAAGAAGGACGTGAATCACGATAAGAACAGGTCTCGCCTGTCGCAGTAACTGCTTTCGGGCTCCTCATCGATTGCGATGTTCTCAGCCAAGCCACACCAGATACGTAAAGAGGAAGAAACACAGTGAAAGATTCACTATAATAATAGTCGACGAAACATGAATGTTAGTCAGTCGAATATTTTTATCACTAGCCGCGCGCCCCACTCTTTCTCTCGCGTTCACCAGAAACGATGAATTTCGTCTTCCGTGAACCAACGAATTATCAATCGTTCGGGCAACATATAGTGTTGACCCTGGTTCTAATTAGTCAGCTGATACTACAAAGCACGCAGTCATTCGAAAACACTAGTGTTGAGTTTGGCCGATAAAATCCGGGATAAAAGTGTAGCAGCCTGTACAAGGTGCAATTCCGTCTTTGCTATTAGTACTCTCCTCCTGCTCTCCCATTCCCTTTACCCATCGCGCATATCGACGCGTTTGCGTAAGATATATCCGGTGACAAGACGAGATGAGATTTTTGTTGCTTGAGCGCAGTCCTCGCCGCCGGCGAGAGAAGAGCTAGAGGTTGCGTTCCATTGCCCCAGATAAGACTTGCCTTTTCTCCTTTTCCTTTGCCTCACCCCTGCATCCCCCCCCCCCTCCCCACCCCACGCCCCGTCACCCGCTGCTACCCCGCCCCTTCCAACGCGATACCACCACTCATATGTCCTACACTTCCAGGCGCCCGATCTACTCCAGTGAGAAACGATCGCTCCTGTCCCGCTTTCCCAATGCTTTCCCGGGAAATCCGCTCTATTCTCATGCCAGTCCCTCCCGAATCTCCTCTTCTAACTTTGACTCGAATTCACCAAGATCTTTCCGGATGAAATTCGGACTGTTATACTACGTCAACAGTTCTCCTTTCGGCCTTGGATTTACCGAGAGGAAGAACTGCGACTAAACAGATTCCGAATTGTCAGGATATACCGAGTGGCCGGCAGTTGGAGGGGGGACGGATGCGTTTCGCCGGAAGGAGGGAGGGAGCCTCCACTCCACGCTCCTCTCGTTGCGGAGCTTTCGTCGGCGCCTCCATTAATCGGTCGAAATTCCGGATCCGAGGTACTCCCAGCTGAATTACGAGCTGAAGGGGGAACCGTGGCGGTGCCTCGAGACACCCGATAAAGTGTGAGGACGTTCATACGAGCCGCAGCAGGCTGAACTCCCGTCGTATATGCACCGCTGGGAATTCCTGGCTCTCTACTCTCTTCAACGGCATACAGGCAATTCTAACAAGTCTGCTGGAGAGCTCGACCGATGGCAGCAGTTGAAAGTGTATAGGCATTTCCAATCACTCATAATCAGGAATTCATGTTTCGACATTATATCTATGTATTTATGATTGGCCGCTTCGTTCTGGCACGTGTATGTTTCAAGCTGCAGCCTTGTTAAGGCCGTTGAACTCGCAATTAGAAGAAACGCATACTGATAACGTCGCGTTCCTCTATCGGCCGGATATCTCCCCTGTCGCAAGTACTAACTGCTCTTTTTTCGGCGGAACATGTTGGTTATGGAACACGTGCCATGCTATACACAGTTAAGGCAGGGCAAAGGTGGTCATGCGGGCAAATATCTATAGTATAACACGGTAGGAGCGCACCCCCTGGTTAATTAACACCTTCAAGCCACTCGACGCGCTGGCTAATACGTCATGCGAGCACAGCCGGCGAGCAAAGGAAGTGCTACGTCTTGATCTAGAATCTAGATTCCTAGACGTCCATGCTAAACCGGACACTGCCATCCGTGATACCTGTTTTTCAGGCCAGCTTTTCGTAGCCGCGCGATCGTTACTCGCTCGGCAATCGCTTGGTTTACCGACGTGAGTGAAAGAGGCTGCTCTTTCTGCTCGTATGGTGCGTCAAAACGAAAGGGCGGTTCCCTTTATTTACCAGATACATAGTACGAACCGTTTTGTAAAGAGTCAACCCTGAGCCATACAATTTTTCTGATACTAGCTGAGATTGACCTATTCGACAGTTTCAATTTTGAGACTCAAACAGTCGATCTATGAATAATTCAGGAAAGTTAAAGAACCTTCGAAAAATCGAAAATTTGTGAAGGGGTACATATGGAAAAATTTGCGAAAAAATGAATTTTGGGATAGGGCTCTGGAATTTATATCACTTCTTCCTCGATGCAAGAAAACATTCCCCACTAAATTTCAGCCCCGGAAAATGTCGGGAAGTATGGAAAACATGGGAAAAACCGTCAGAATTAGACGAAATTAATTATTCAGGATCGGTTTTCCATGTGTTTTCGATACAATTCCGGCATTTCTCCCACTAGTTTTATGTTTTCTATCCGTTTTGATACTCAAACAATCGATTTATCAAGCGATCGTCAAAGTCCCAGAACCTTCGAAAAATCGAAAATTTATGAAGGGGTACATATGCAAAAATTTGCGAAAAAATGAATTTTGAGCTAGGGCTCTGGAATTTATATCACTTCTTCCTTGATGCAAAAAAACATTCTCTACCAAATTACAGCCCCGGAAAATGTCGGGAAGTATGAAAAACATAGGGAAAACCTCAAAACTGAAATTTTCAGGATCGGTTTTCCATATGTTTTGGATACAATTCTGGCATTTCTCCCACTGGTTTCATGTTTTCTTTTCGTTTTGATACACAAACAATCGAAAAATCAAGCATCCGTCAAAGTCCGAGAACCTTCGAAAAATCGAAAATTTGTGAAGGGGTACATATGGAAAAATTTGCGAAAAAATGAATTTTGAGCTAGGGCTCTGGATCTTATATCACTTCTTCCTTGATGCAAGAAAACATTCCTCACCCAATTTCAGCCCCGGAAAATGTCGGGAAGTATGGAAAACATGGGAAAAGCCATGAAAATTAGACGAAAATAATTATTCGGAAGATTGTTTCCAAGTGTTTTCGAGACAATTCCGGCACTTTCACCACTGATTCTTTGTTGAATGTTTGCTGTAATGCCAGCGTGACAGTCAGACAGAAAACCGGAGTTAATATAAAAGCTTATAATTAGCAATGGTCACATGAAGCCGATAATACTGAAGCACAGTCTAGCCGGCCGAGCTATCTTCGTCGGGTGTAGAGTGAAAAATCCACTCGCTAGTGAAACCAGCGTGTGTCCCCATTAGAGCTGCGATAAGCCTTTATCTAATTGTTTCCACGAGTGCAATTAGTGCTACTCGGAGCAGCTCTCGAGTGCTTGGACGAAGCGATCCGCTCTGTTTTCCCGGACTCGCTCTATCAGAGAGAACAGGTTTCGCGGAGCAGTGCAAAGATCACAGCGCAGTTCACCGAACGACCGATTCACTTTTGCCAACGAGTAACTCGCCGAATTAGAGCAATTTATTAAATTAATTTAATCGACCTCTCACCTATGTGCCTCCGCCTAGTCGGTTCGAGCCCTTACACCAAATCGATAGGAGAAGTTAAGCCACCGCGATAACTTCCTTACGACCAAACTGTTGCGCCTTTCTCTATACTCGCTAACATACTTTACACAGGTTTTCCCCTCCCCGGATTCTTTCCCTTCGATCCCGAATTCCGATCATTGTACCATATACTCGGGAGAAGAGGCTGAATCCTTCATGGAAGTGCGCATGATGAAATAGTTATGAGCATGAGAGGAGTGTAGTTTACGAGATTCCTGTGCGATGACCACAAGTATCGCGCGTAGGGAGAGCAATCGGGAGGGGGGCGAAAATGGATCGAACACTTCTGACGATACTATCGCTTAGTATTCATCTCGACGAACCAACGCCATGAAGATACAAAGGCACGCGCGTGCCAAGCGATCTATACCAATTAGAATATGAATGTAACTTCAACTATGTAGGAATATAAATGCTCCTGCTCGGGGAAGACTGGAAGACGAAAGAATGTCGAAGGAAGACCACCCAATATCGAGGAACTAAGCTGACCAAGGAACGAAGAGACATATCGTTCAGCGAGGCAGGTAATAGAGGCTTGTCTACCTGGGAAGGCCGAGCAGGGGAGGCCAAATCGTCGGCCGATGGAAAAGGAAGAAGAGATGCGTTGCCGACAAAATTTCGCGCGCCAGCGATAGGATCGCTTAGAGCTGCACCTCCGAACGAGCGCTGTGCACCCAAGTAGGAGGAGGACGTTAACCCTTTCTCTCGCTGTGCCCCTTTCTTATTTTCCTCTTTCCCCGGCTTCCTGTCTGCCTGCCAGCATCTCCTTGTAATATAATATGCCAGGAACACAAGCAGAACGAGTTCATAAAACGGCCTTTGGCACTCGCGGCCGGCCACGCGAGATAATTCACCGCGCGCTCCTCCTCCTTCTTCACTCTAGTCTTCCCCCCTTTTTCGGGCCCATTTATACCTTTGGCCAAGTGGCACTCTCACCGGCGCCGCGACCGCGACTCCTCAGCTTCCGACTGCTCCACGAATCCTCTCCGGATGGATTAATTGAATGATGCCCGCGCGCGCGCGCGCTCAAAGGGAAACAGCTGCGATATTTTCATTTGGAGAAGCGAGTGGGAGAAGGAGAGAGAGGATAAAAGGAGGACGAGGGAAAAGGGCGATGGTGAAAGGTATGATGAACCGAAGCGTGCATAAGTATCAGTAGCATTTCGAATTAAAGAGGAGGTCTGCGGGCCCAATTAAAACATTATGCATCGCATCGCACGAGAGGCCGCTTAAAGGGCACAAAAGGGTAACGAGGAGACAGGAAGCATGCAGCCTCCAGGTGTAGGTGGTAGTGGTCTGTCGGCTGTCCTCTACTCTGCATCATGTCGCCGACATAGGAAGAGCTAAAGGGAAAAAGATCCGGCAACGAGTAACATATCTCGCTGAACGTGTCTCGCGAGCTTTCTAACGGGTTCCATCGGAAAAGGCTGTGTGCGAGATTTACACAGTCCTGCACTAGAATCATTATCGAACCACTCTCGCGCGGGAATCACTCGGTAGTATTCGTTTTAACTCGCCTAGTTTTACCGGGATCCCAGTGATTACGTGAAAGCCAATATACACTATATAGACCTTTCGGCCAGTGTTAATTCTATCAGCGCACTCTGGCCAACAATCTGTTGACACACTGGCAGAGGGAGGTTACAGAGTGTACAAAGATTTCCAGCCGCTCAATGCCAAAGAGGATAAAATGGCAGAGTAACCACTTAATGTTATTTAATGATGCGCAAGCAAGCTCCAAGGAGTTCTATTGACATAAAGGTGCACTATAACGGTAACGAGTAGGTGCCGGTCGATTTTCATGGCGCATTGAGCGTGAAATCGGCGCGGGACAACTAGTGGGGCCAATGAGCCGAATATCACTGATACCTGCCGATCAGACAATAAGAGGAGAGGAGAGAGAGCCGCTTGCGTGGAGGAATTCGCGTCGTGGCATTAATTAGCAGTCTGCCCGATAATGACGGGGAACAATTCTAATTAGGACGAGGCGGAAAAGGTGGGCGGTCGCGCGGAAGCGGGCGCTTCAAATGGAGTAATATCGATTTGCGAGAGGGTGGGTGGTGGGTGGTGGGTGTGGGCGCGGGGGCGGATGTCAGGGGTCAGGGGTCAGAGGCGATTTGGTGGTGGAGTCTGGTTTGGTAGCCGGCGAGTGCGAAACGATAAACCACGTGGCGGCGGCGCAGGTCATCAGGTTCGAGAGCTGGCTCTCAAAGGTTACGGCTCCTGCACTGCTGCTGCTGGTGCTGCTGCTGCTGCTGGTGCTGCTGCTGCTGACCTTCAACCGACCAACGACGCACGCCCGGCTACCGGAATTCTACTCTCCATTCCCGCACCCTCGTCTCTCGCACTCGCAGTCGCACTCACCGCCACCGCCACCGCTCCACCACCGACTCAAACTCCACCACCCACGTGTAAGCAACAGCAGCCACCCACGTGCGATCCTGCCTACCTGTGCCGCCCATATCTCACATTCAAAGGGTAAAAGGATATCGTGCGCGCCATGCCACGCCGGACGCACGAGGCCGCCTGATCGCCCGATCGAACTTCGACCTGTCTACCTTGATTCCTCCTCGAACAACTTGTTCCGAATCGATGACTCGTATCGCGTGTGAGACACACACTAGTTGCTGGATGGAAAGGTGCCCGCCTGGGGGCGGAGTGCACTCGCGTATTGACCGACTGAAGAGAGAAAGACACTGGCAGAAGAGAGGAAAGGGGTTTCATAAGAAGAGGAGAGAAAATGTAGGGGCCGTGGAGCAGCGCGACACCAAGCTACAAAAACTGTATAGCCGAGTTGGGATAAATAAAATATCATAATTGTCGTGGTGTAATGTTCAGCAGAATCAATATCCGATAGGGTGGCACAGTACTCGTTCAACCGTTCGTGTATTCCTAACTCTTTTCTCCCTCGCACTCACCCCCTCTCACCTTCCTCTCTCCGTCACATTATCCCCCATCTACCTTCATCCACGGCTTCTTTTACCCCTGGCACTCTCTCACTCTCCTTCACATCGCCACGAGCGCGCGATTCCATTATAGATCCAGCTCTGCGCGCGTGTCTTTCCAGCCCTCGTAAACCTTTGCCAGTCCCCCTCTCTATTTCACTGCTTTACTGGAATTTCCGTTCTCCGCCCATCCTACTCGCTCGACGCTTCTTCCTTCTCCTTCCCGCCCCACCCCTTCCCATCGAAAAATGCCGCTAAAAAAGCCATACACCCTACTATTCGCGCGAGAGCATCGCATACCACCGAGATGCTGGCTCACATAAATCACCGTGCAAATCGTCGGATAACGCATTCCTATAGATTTTCGTCAAACACTCTACTATCTTCTTCTTTCTTCGCATTCGTCGTCTTTAATGTCTCTGTTGCCATCACCATACATGATTGCGAGAGATTACGTTACTGGGAAGACGTGTCAAACTCGGCAACAATATTGTGTTATACTCTGTTGCGAGAAATATCATGCCGCTCGATCGAAGGTATATCTGGTTCCATCGTCGGCAGATGCATTCGTCCACGAAACTCGCGTGTCGATATGTAATTCGACGCCGCAGCCCCCCTCTTGTTTTGTAGAGAGGCTTGCGATGCCGCTCAGGAAACCCTGCTGGCGGTGGAAGGTAACAGTGGCTCAAAAGGTATTCTAAAATCACGAGCAACCACGAAGCACACAACGGTCCACTACAGCTACACGAGTGGCTTTATCAAAATGGCTTGTCAACCGCAGCCCTTATCATTCGGTTATCGTGCTGAGAGAAGGTAAGGCAAGGGAAGAGCGTGCAAGGGTAGATGATTTCAAGGAACTACCAAAGGAACCCTGAATACGAATGTATATACAGTATATAGATTCGTAAAATAAAGGATCGAATAAGATCCGATACGAATAATTCATGTAGTTCTACATTAAGTCGAGTTTAGCTTTGGTAGTACATGTGGTTCGTATGAACACGAACCTATCAAGTAATAGTCAGCCAGTATTATATATGGAGAAAGTATTGGTTGGTGTAGGAGACGGTACGCGGAAACATTTAAAATACGAGGGCAGTGGGACTGTTCATGGAACTCTTGGTACCAAGGAGAGGAAACGTAGGAAGGCGAAGTTACGACATCGGCCGGATCTCGGGCGGCATGAGATCGAACGGAATCGGAAGATCGTTCCCGGATAATTTGCGATATCGGCCAGCCAATTTTACGGTCGCCGGGTGTCTGCCTCCGGGAGAGATCGACTAGATCGACTGAATACACTCTCCAGGACACCACCACCACCATACACATTCATGTGCACGTGCTGTGCGTCTGAACAATAAAATGAAGCGCGCCCACCGTTTTCTGCATACTTTACGTTCCCTAAGCATAGCGGCGCACATGCCGCGAGATCCAACCGAGCTATGCGACTATCTCTGCGAGCTACATCGACTTCCTGTATCAACCCTATCAACTCCTTTAGGTTGCACAGGTAACTTGAGGGAAATTGGATCGAATCACGAGATCTCTCCTGCAACTGAGAGTCCAAATAGATCCGGGCCCGGCGCCCTCGAGGACTCGCGTGCCGTTCCCGAGCACATTTGCGTGCCACCCACCAGCCCATTTTCAGTTTAACCACTCCACCCTCACCCCTGCCCTTTCCCTTCGAAAATTGTCCTACCGTGACGGATGACAAAGTGAACTCTCGTGCTGCCTCGCATGATGCACGCCGGCCGACTATGTACGACAAATGCAATAACTACCCCAGGGAAACTTCCTTTCTTTCCGGACATTATACCCCGCGGCGCGGCGCGCCGCGGCGGCGCTTCGGCCACGATTCACAAGGTTTCACAACTCATCGAATATTGCACTTCTGCATGCGAGAAAATAGTCTCTGTATTAATACCAATAGTACGATACTGTTAAGAGCCGTGAAAGCTCCGCAATGCGACTTTTACTGTTAGCGAGAAATAAAAGAATAGGGATGACACAGGTAGACATTGATTTTCCCACTTCTTTCAGGGGAATTCCAAAAGGACAGGAACGCGTTAGACTCGAAAAGCTTGGGTAGAGTGGATAATAGTTGAACTTTGTGACTAGAGCCTCTTACACTTTCCTGCATTTCAATTTCTGGCAATGATCATGCAGCTATACCATCCCGTTATTTCTACCTGGCGGGCGATGTGCGATGAATTAAACAGGGGTGTAGTATCTGTTGGTTCGGTTTAAACTAGAGGCCGGGCGTGCAACAAACGTTAATGGGATGGCGTATTTGCACGAGCAACAATGAATTAATAATTGAGGGAGGGAACTAATGGCAAGAGCGGCATTGCCAAGGGCCGCGCCACCGGCTGGTTCATTGATTCATTAACGTTGCAGGATTGCACCCGCTCGTTTCTGTAACTGAAACCCCATTTGGCTTTATCATTCGGCTTGTGCAAATCTTTTCACAAGCTTTACATGGTTATTACTGTGTATAGATAGTATTGCAGCGCGTTACGTAATCAGCCGGCGTGAGGTATTGTTGCAATGATAAACACGTCAGAGTGACGCGCAGACTGGTATCATTGACACGGACTGACTATTCGATCCACAAGAAGGATGTGATCGAATCGAAAGAGAGCGGTGATGGCGGAGAGAAACGTAACGCGGCAATTTTAGCAAGACCTTTGTCCGATGTACGCCAGCTAGTTGGAAGGAATTAATCAAGCGAGTCTAATGAGAATCTGTGAGTGACTACTCGGTCGAGAGGCCGAGAAATATAGAGGGAGAGATATGCAACGCTCGGGATTCGAGGGAAACACAATGGGTATCCGGTGGTAAAGAGTTTACGTCTAATAATAGCAATAGCCTAACGAAGAACACCACCTAGTCAGAGTGATCGATAAACGAGGCGTCGATCTTCTGACTCATCCCCGATAATCGCGTCATTTCACCACCGCACAGCCTATACCAACTCCCTGCATCCACTGACGTAGCTGTAAATCTAAACTCTTGAGAGAGTGGGAACTCTGCTCGTCGAGAAAAGAAGAGAGAAAGTATAGGTCTGTGTGCGTAGTATACGAGGAACGGGGAACGGGGAACAGGGAAAGGGAGCCGCCGCAGGCGCAACCCCCTATTTACGACGTATAGCTTGAAAAGCGCCATTTACAGAATTGACGTCTTTCTCGTGGACGGACGGCGCGCCAACATCCCTCTCGGCCGAAAACTTACAATTAGCGCATAGACTGGCGGAAAAAGGGCCGAGATCCATATCAAGTATAAAGAAGTAAATGAAGAAGGGAGACCGGAGTCTGTAAATGCGGCGAGTGAGCTTTGCCAACTTACCGGGGCTTCTTCATGGCTGATGTAGCGGTCGGGCCGAGCGTGTCACGTGTTGCAGGTGCACGTCGTCGAGCGTCGTCTCATGGCGTCCGGCTATGTCAGTCCGTTCCGAGTCTATAGACCGGCACGAATTGGGAAACACGCGGAAACTAGTCGTTGCAAGATTCCCCAGTTCCCTATGTACTATCCACGATACTTGGTCTATCTTGCTGGTGACCGTCCATACGAATGCGTGTAGTATGTCGTTGACTTATCTCATGCGCACTCCCTCCGCCTCGCTCTCATCGGCTTTGGATAGCACGCGACTCCATCGTATAGTTGGTTTCGTGTACTACTTTGGCTCGTTCCGGCAGCACGCTTCTTTCAACCGATCGGCAATACGCTTGGCGAAGAGGAGTCCGTCCAGCCAGAGAGAACGATCCCCGATTCACGTAGTGGGGAGCGGAGACGAAGGAAAACTCTGGCAACGTCGCTCGAGCCTCCGCTACCTTCGTTCCAACTGTCCTGCCATTGGTAATGTAAGCGTGGTGGCTCGGTGTAGCCAGGGCTAGGTCGATCCCTAGCCCTTGCCTGCTCGCTTCCACCCTATGCAGCCCTGTCTGCTGCTCCTGCTGGTCCGCCCTTGGCCGTACAACCGACCGGCCATTCACTCTCCACACGGTTCACGATTCTCTCTCCGACAGCCTCTACGCACGACGCCGCGTGTACTCGCGCACACCTACACACATAGGCACGCGCGTACCTTGCCTTCCGCGCGCGCGACTTTAAGCCACACGTATCAAACGTTAGCGCGACGGAGACGACCGACCGACCGACCGACCGACCGAGAGAAGAGAAAAGGAAACAGCCACGGAATACGGCGTGCGCTCACTACGTAACGCGTAACGTAGCTCGGCCACGCTCTCTTCACACCCTCCTCTCTTCGAGTCGCGCCAGTCTCTAACTCTCTCGCTCTCGCTCTCGCTCTCTCACTCGCTCGATTATTGGCAAACCTGCCAACCGCTCTCTGCGGATGTATCTTGAGAAATATTCCGGGCTGCCGAGTGCTGAGGACGAGCCCCGAACAAATCCGAGTGTTCTGCCTCGGCCGAAACGCTTCGGTGTCACGCAGCTCCGGCTGACCGACTGGGTCCCTATTCCCGATTTCTGTCTCTATTCACCTTGCCTTTTGCGCGTCCAACCTGTCCCTCTCTCTCCCTCTGGCACTCGCGCTCACTTTAGCCAGCCGTACTCATCGCGTGCACACCGAGAGCTTCTACGTTACACAGTCTATACACGCATACACAGTCGCACAGGTAGGACACACTGCGCGAGTCTCTCTTCTTCTCAGGGACGCTTGTCTTCGGTACGCACACGATTATTAAGCAGCCAACTAACTGGAGGAGGATCAACCTGGCAATTGGATGGTTCACTATTCTCACTGGCGTGGAGAACGCGTTCTACTAGGCGATTGTCACCTTGCCGAGATACACTCGCTCTTTCACTCACTGGCGGTCGCGGAAGCCATATTGCGAGAGATCGCCGTTGCTGCTGCCACCAAACCAACTAGCGGCAGAAACGCGCGGCGAGAGACGAGCGGGGGGCCCCTTTAAAGCTACGCTGATTGGTCGACGGGCACCTGACGCCAGCGACGCCATCTCGTGTCCCGCGCTACCAAGAGAAACCAACCAGCGCGCGGCTCACCACGGCTGACTGGCTGGCTTATCGACGGATCAAACACTTTGCCGAATTATTGCCGCTCTCATCTTTCAAAATATCGGCCGATTCCTACCGCCTTCCCATCTGAAATCCCACGCGCGCACGAACCTCCCTCAAATTATTCGATAGCCACACTCAAGCGCAACTAACGAGTCCAAGACAGAATTCACATAGCAACTTGACTATCTCTTCAAAGTACGTCAGTATCCTAATTCTCGGTCATTGATAACGATGTGGGTTTAAAGTTGTTTACGCGACCCCACGTGCTTTTATGTGTGGGAGGTCCAACGAGACGACTGCGAGCATTCAGGAGTTTCTCGGCGGCGAAGAAGCAGAAAAACAGGAAATACCACCGAGTCCTGTGGTCGGCTTTAGGTCTCATTTAACCCATGCGCTATCCCTAAGTGGCCGCAGATTATCTGCCCCCCAGTAACATAGCAATTCTCTAATGCATCATAGTAATTACAGCGGGAGTATCATAGCGGTTCAGTTTCAATTCCTACTCCATTAAACGACCGACTAACATAAGCAGTTGATCTCCAACGTGTTACAGGAGTACCATTACAAATGATTGAAAAGCACGAGCACACTACTAATGCATTAATGAATCCAATGGCACTCGATGCCAAAATCGGCTTGATTAATTCGAACGTGGAAATTGAAAATCTCTTAAAGCCCATAATCAATTGGGATCACGCGGACGAGTAAGCCATACGCATTCCATTCTTCTAAATCGCATTGGCCAATTCATGGAGTGGCTGGGCGGCCGAGTCAATTAAAAACACTTGCACGAGGAATGTACGAGTGCGCAAAATCCCCGGAACAATTGTATAAACCACGCGCGCGATGCCACGCGTTGCTGCTACGTAGTTGTGGCAAACGATCGGATCGTTATCGGCCTCGTTTGTGCATCTGCTTTCGTTGCGACGGTATTCATGCGCGCCCGCCTATGGAAATCATATTCCGAGGGTTGTTTTCGTGCCATTCCGCAGGAGTACGGCGCCCTCTCTCCCCGGTAATAAAAAAGGCGACACCGCCAGGATTATGTAAATGATACCGACAGTCTCTGGACTCTCTCGGTCTGCCTTTGCGTCGT